>VYZQ01019669.1:0-13009 GCA_013400655.1 Mystacornis crossleyi
TTTTTTTTCACCATCAAACAGGTGCAACTACATAAGGACCTGATTTGAAGCAAAATTCCATTTTGGAATTTAGGTGTGACATCTTTGATGTCGCATTTTTTGTGGGTGGGATTACTCTTGGTGTGTATTATTTTAGTGCTACAAGTGTTGCTGTGCCTCAATTTTACATTGGCTTTACCATCCAAGTAAGGAAGGATTTGATGTGGAATGTGCCTGGCTTAGTTGACTGGCCAACCCAAAACTCAAGTTGTCTCATCAGACCAATTCGCCTGAGGACTCCTGTCAGTGGTGCTTGTATTAATGAGTCTCTAATAATTGGTTTTTCTTCCAGGTGCCAGCGCCGTTCCGGTGGAAGAAGACCGTACTGAAGAAATGGTGAGTAGCTGCTTGTCAAACCAACCTCAGAAAATATCAGTTCTCCGTGTTTGGTCTTTAAACTCTCAGGGCAATGCTTTATTTTTTTCCTAAGGGTAAATTTTTAAAAGCTCCTGGCTGATGTGGAACTCGGAGTGCCTTTAGCTGTCAGGAGATGCCTGCCTGCACCTCAGTGTGTTTGGCAGAAATGGGAGCTGGCTCTTGTGTCAGTGTGGTACTTGTGAAACTCTGGACTGTACAGCAGCCTGGGAAGTGATCTGAAATATTACTCAGTACACTTTACTGTACTGTAAACAGTGAGGTGACAGCTTTGGGGAGAGATGAAATATCTTCAGTTACCAACTGTGTAACAGACTTTATAATGTAGTCCTTCCTCTCCTGCTTTGGAAAGAGCTCTTACCCTGTGTGATTAAATAAATGCTGTCAGCTGCTCCCAAACCCTTTGACCTGACACCAGACCCCCTGCACTCGTTGGTGCTGTGATCATTTAGATTAGTAAACACCTGGTAATAACCAAAAACAGTCAAAAGACAAATGTTTCATTGTCTCCTCCCAGTCATCCCCACAGACTGTCAACCTGAGGCTCTCATACCTGCAGCAAACAGAGCACTTGTTCACACCAACAACTTCAGCACTTGAAAATCACTTTATACGGAGGAGCTGCTTAGGTAGTGCTTAGAATTAGAGCACATTGTGTGACTTTCCTAAATCAACCCATTTTCTCTGCTTCCAGACAATCCAGTTGAATGTTCGGTGCTAAAAACCGGGCAGGGCTTAGAGCATTCACACGTGAAAAGGTGTGGGGTGTATCCCTTACAGAGGTAGTTTAGTTTATAGGCAATCCAAACTATCTTTGCAGCATCCTCATTTGGACAGATCTTAAAGGATAATCCTCATCCTTTGAATGTGTGTTGTGTTTGTTTATTTTATAGGGTGTGCTACCACTTGTTGTTTGACTCTCCTACATACTGAGCAGGGTATTTAATATTTAAAAAGATGCAAAAGGAGCCTGTTACCTCTGCAAACAAAAGGGGAGATAAAAAGACCTTATGTCTGTTCTCTTCCTGCCAGTATGAGAGTGAGGAGCAAAGCCCAAATGCACAGGATTACTCAAAACTCACTAACCTGAACTCTAATCTCAAAAGAGGATTTCCTACCAGCTGGGTCAGAAGTAAAGTTTCCATTTTTGCCACGAGGGTTTTTTCTCCTGTTTTGTCTCTTCCAGGTAACCCGGTGCATAGTGGAGGTTCTGTCCAACGCTCTGTCTAAGCCAAATGCACCCCCCATTGATCCTGAGTGCAAAGAAATCCTGAAGAAGAGTAAGTACAACATTACCTGAACTTATCAAAGGAATTTGGTGCGTGGTTTCTCTCCGGTGCTGGAGCTGGTGAACTGTTACTTCAGCCTGTGTGAAACTGCTGCCTCCAAATTTCTGGAGTGCCAAAATTCTGGTTTCCTTCTGTTGAGCCTGTCTCGCTCAGAGAACGAACAGCCTGACCTGGCAATTGTCAGGGATTCTTGGCTGACACTTGTGGCTCTCTGCTTGAATCATCTGGAGAGTCTGAGAGGACTGGACAAACTCTTTAGGTAGCCTGAGAAGATGAAGCATAACTATTGCAAAGCATCAGATTTCTTTAATGCTTTTTTCAGTCAATTTTTAACAACTTGTAAAATTTGCTTTAAAATCCCTGGTGTTTTTGAGTAGCTTGGAATAGATGGTTGTCTTTTTATTGTGAACAAGCATCTGTGATGGGTAGGGCCTGATATTCAAAGAACTGAGCACAACTCCAGATCCCACTGATTTTTAATGGGAATGAGAGCTATCTTAATTCAATACTAAAAATGTGATCACAAAAAAAAAAGCCAAATAAGGAGAATTAGTCTGAAAATTGCAGGGGAATTTGTAAAATGCCTAATTAAGTGGAGTTAATTAGTTAGTCGATCCTTTTCCAGGCAAGCGTATAAAATGGTAGCAAACTACTGATTTTAAAAACAGAATTAAGAAATCCAATCTGTCCAAATTTCCTTGGTACTTTGGGAAGCCAGTTATCTCTTTGAAATAACACTTCAGTGGAGGGTTGGATCACACCATGATGCTGCTTTTGTTACTGTAGGTGATAAAAGTGACAGAGAGAGAAGTGAGAACAAACAACCTGAAGTGAGGCTTCCCGAAGACCCAGCAGAGACTGAAAAACATCCTACTGGGAGCATGGAGAAAGAACAAAGGCAGGCAGAAGAGGAATCTAAAAAGTACATGGAAGGAGGTGATGAGGAGAAACTTGCTCGTGAGGAAGGCAAAAGCAAGGAAGAGGAGGCTGGACACCAAATGCCTGCTCAGGATGAGACACTTCACACAGAAATAAAAAAGCACTATCAGGAAATTGGGAGACAGGAGGAGAGGAATTACCACAGTGAAGAGGGAAGCAAAGAGGGCAAGTGTTGTGAAGATGTAGAGGCTGCTGTTCTCAGCAAGAAGTCCCAGTCTGAGGGCGTGAGCGTGGATGAGTTCCATGGTGGGAATGATCGGAGCCCCAGGGGCCGCTGGCACCTGGAGGAGGGAATGCAGAACCCTTACAAACGAATTCAGGAAGGCGAAGAGGGAGAGGGAGAAAGGAGTGGGAAATACCACCGTGAGTCTCAGGAACGTGGTTTCTCCCACCAGCAGGAGCGTGAAGAATCTGAGGAGAGTGAAGAAAGAGAGGAGGAAAAGGAGCCCTTCAAACCCAAAGGTTATCATGGGAAGCACAGAGCAGGTGACTCCCATGAAGAGAAGAGGGACCACGGAGGTGAGAGGGGGGAGCCAGCTGAGGGATCACACCCAGGGGAGGCCAATCTCTGGGAGCAGTGGAAGCACCGGCAGAAACATCAGGAAGAGTCTGAGGAGAAGGGTGGCTATCCCGGGAGGCGCGGGCCTGAGGAGTTGCAGGAGGAGAGGCCTGCAGAGCAGGGCAGTGAGGAGCACGGGGACAGCTGGCAGCAGAGCCAGGAGAGCAGGGAAGAGGAAAACAAGAGGCATCACCACAGCGAGGAAAGCAACGAGAAGTGGCGTGAGGAGAGGAGACACCATGAGGGATCACACCATTCTGAGGGGAGGACGTACCTTGCCGATGAAAATGAGGAAGAGGTGGACAGGTACCTCAGCAAGGAGAAGCAGCATCGTGCCGGAGGGAGATCCCACTTACGGAACAAGGAAGAGGAAGGGTCACAGAAGGCTTACGCTCGAGAGCGCAAGGGGCAGGCCAGGAGGCACTACAGCACCGAGGACAGCCTGGAGGAGGAGGAGGAGGAGGTGGAAAAGAAACATCACAGCAGTGACCAGGCGGAGAATGAAGAGGAGGAAAGATATGCAGAGAGGGAGGAGTACAGAGGCCGTCTCCCTGCAGAGAAAGAGAAGAGAACTGCAGCATCCTACAGGCCTTTCTACCCACTGCTGTGGTGGAAAAGCCGGCACTTGGACAAAAGGGACGGCGCAGGGGAGCAGCTTCTGGAGGGCAGGGAGGAAGGCAGGCCCGCCCTGAGTGAGAAGAGCCTTTTCCCTGAAGATGGTTATGATGATGAGTGGTGGTCAGAAAAGCAAATCCAGAGCGCGCTGAACCACAGGCGCACTGAGAAGAGGAATCCTGGCAAAATGAACAGATACGACGTGGAAAGGCAGTACAAGAAGATGGATCAACTTGCACAACTTCTGAACTACAGGAAGAAGTCAGCTGAATTCCCAGAGCTGTACAGCTCTGGAGAAGACCTGAAGAAACGTCACGTAGCTGGGAATGACAGAAGGAGTCTAAGCCAGAGGCCCCTGACGGAAGAGGAGGTATGTGTACAGCAGTTTCTCTGAAAAGCTGGGGGAAGCACGCTTCCAAATCCATTCCCAAGGCAGCTGGGAAACTGTGCATGGAAAAACACAAACAAGATTAAGTCACATTTTGAGAGTAGACCTCCAGTGATTTAAAAATCTGCTTTCTTTGAACAGTGCAACTTTTGAGTTTGGTGAACTACCCCAGGGCACAGTTTGTGGGATAAAGACACAGCTCCTGTCTGCTGCAAGACAGGAAGGGAAAGATTTTATTCCTCTTTGGGCCCTGCCTCTCCCTGTAGGCTCTACAGCTGACGAAACAAAGGTGCCATTGCAGCAGGAGCAGAGGGGGAACTGACGAGCACCGCTTGGTCTGTCAGTTTGTTTAAAATACAGAGCTGGAAAGCGAGGTGGGTGTTTGGAGTGAAATCAGCTGTCCATGCGCTTCCCAGCTGGAATTGCAGAGCAGAACCTGCCTTGCACCTGTCAGTCCAATTCGTGTGTGTAGTTCACACATAGTGAATCCTCTTTTTTTGGTTGGACTTCCTGTTCTGCTCCGGTATCCAGGGAAACTGAGCCCACACCCATCAGTTAGATCCCATCAGCCAGACCCTCCTCGCGCGTGTCACTGTACCTGTGCGTTGCACAGAGCTGTGCTGGGATAGTGGCGGCTGGACGCTGATTAATAGATGTTAATTGTTGTTAACAAGTCATCCGAGTAAAGAACTGGCTGCATAAAGCTTGTCCTGCTCTCCGTGGCCGCGGGGCTGTGCCCTGCTGCACTGTGCTTGCTGTGGGACCTTGCTGGTGCAACTGGGCTGGAATGAGGGCCAGCTCTCGGAATTAGAATTTTGATGCTTTCCTCAGACTCAGTTCAGTCCGAAACAGGGAATTGCACCCATCTCCCAAGAATAAGCTGCACTGCTGTTAACACCCAGCCTGCTCGAGGACCAGGAAGTGGGGGGACAGAGCCTGCCTTAGAAATGGCCTTTCCTCTCTTTTCCATGGAACAAAACACTTGCCGGTGTTAATAAAGTGTAAAACGCTCTCTATGTTTTCACAGGAAAAGGAGCTGGAAAACTTGGCCACCATGGATCTGGAGCTGCAGAAAATAGCAGAGAAGATTAACAGCCTCAGGAGAGGCTGAAGGTGTCCTCGCAATACCTGTGTTTTGTGGTAAATTCACTGCCACTGGAATGTTGTTCGCCCTAAACCCAGGAAATTCTATTCCCTGTCCACTCTCGTGTAGTGATTTACACAGCTGAAAGTGTCTTTAATTTGCTGTTATGCTCCCGAGACCTGAATGGCATGAATTTCAGTAATATAACCTTTCCTGTGGGCAGGTATTTTTAATATGCTTTTGGAGATAACTGTGTTAGTGTTCTTCAGGAATATATTTGTCTGAGTTTGCAATAATAAAAACCATTGATCTTGGACCAAACCTTCTCCTTGTTCATGTGGCTGATGGGGTTGTCTACACCTGGATCCAGGGTAGGCTGTGCACAGAACAGTGGTGCTCCACCAAGATCTTTTAAAAGTTACAAGGAGCCCATCCGTGCATTTTGTTTGCCAGTTTGCACGAGCGTGAGAGGGAAGAAATGAAATTTGAAATCTCAATTATGATTTATTTCTTGTTTCCTTACTGGTTTTCACTGCATTTTACAAGGATTGTGGCACACTGAAAAACTGGGATTCAGTGTTGAGACCATGAGTGTGT
This sequence comes from Mystacornis crossleyi, assembly GCA_013400655.1. Taxonomy (NCBI): domain Eukaryota; kingdom Metazoa; phylum Chordata; class Aves; order Passeriformes; family Timaliidae; genus Mystacornis; species Mystacornis crossleyi. The sequence goes on from VYZQ01019669.1 coordinate 5,886, forward strand.
CAATGCTGGTGAAACGGAGCCAGATTGGCTTTGAACCAAATTAACTCCCCAGGTGTTCCAACATCGTTTATTTCTCAAACTGATCTATTATGCAAATGTTTTTCCCATGTTACTGTTTTTATTGTCACAGTATCTAGGATAAGCAGCCTATGAATGGTGAAATCTACATCCTCTCTGTTTATGGGAGGAGAAGAAAAGAGAAAGAGAAGAGAAAATTCCCCAGAAGCAGAAAAACAACACCGGGAAGTTTACAAAAAGCAGAGGCAGATAAAACCTGAAGATGTAGTGTACCTTGTCTGCCAAGAGAAACCTTTAACTGCTTCTTCCCACAAAATACAACCCCTTTTGAGCTACTGATGCCCTGAAAGAGCACTACTCTTCTCAAAATACAGAATTCTACAGCTTTAGCAAGTGTCAGCACTTGATCCCAAAGCTCCAAGTTCTGTCTGGTCAGTCCAGACACTGCTGAGGGAGTTCCAGAATGAAAGCCAAGCCCTCCTGGCCCTACGAGCTCCCACTGGGGGTGCAGTGGGGTGCAGCCAGCACAGTATTATCCTCCTAAAGCCTATGCTGGACCTTTTTATTTCCAAAAAGAGTGAAAAGTAAGAAAAAGAAGATAAATCTCTTTAGGAAATTCACCCTGTGGTTTAATTGAAATGGCAAATGCATAGTTAAAAAAATTAATTAAAAAAGCCAGACATCTGAAAGATCCAACAGTAGAATAAATATATATACATACAGCAGTTTTCCAAATAGTAATGTCTTAAAAACATACAGCAACTCTCAGGAAAATGACAGACAATACTAATAGAGACATTCTGTTTAAATATTTAGTATTTTAATTTAAGAACATGCACTTTCTCTTCTGTATTTATTTCAGGAAAACATGGAGTCATGCTGTAAGCATAGGATCATGTCTACTATTAATTTTTTCTTTTATTGTTCCTTTGGAACAACAATGTATGATTTTTGCTGTTCATCCTATTTTCTTAAATTACTGAACACAGCCGAGTTCTGTGTCCCAAGAGGAAGCAGATCAGCACCTGGAATCCTGAGAAGAATCCTCTGATGCCTTTCTGGGATAATGGAAAGCTAAGTTGGATGTGTTGATCCTGACTCAATCTTTTAAAAAACCCCATATTCAGATTTGGCAACAAAAAAACAGAACGCCTGCACTGAGGCTTTGTCTTCTCTTGATCTTCTCTCCATCTTGAAGTTCCTATGAGTTCAGTGGGATGTTTGCTCCCAAGGGTTCTCCTTGACATTCAGATGATGTGAACTGCTAAAGAGCAAGACAGTCCTCCCTCGCCTGCAGCTCTGCTGCTTCCTCTGACAGATGCACGACAGGCACAGCCCTGTGCTGTCAACAGCACAGAAAGGATTTGTTATTTCACCAAACTCCTGAGATCTAAACCACAAGTCAATTCTTCAAATGTTAACAAGGAAGGTCTTGAAGTTTGCATCTTTTAGATGACGGCTCCTCCATCTTCAGTGCTTCTGAGTTACTGGAATCAGATTTGCCCTTATCCAAGACGACAGTGATGCCAGACAGGAGGTACCCTCCACCTCCACTCATGGTCAGCTTTGGATGGCTACGATCTGGTAAAACCTTAAAAAACAAACAAACAAACAACACCGAAACACACCCTACAACCAGCACCTGTAAAAATCCACTCTGTGTGTGCACATCATGTTGTGTAATTTCAGCTTACAGGATAGGATGCACAGTTTTTTCCCAGCCACAACAACAAGCAGCAGTTTGGGAAGCGTATTTCTCTTTAAAGTATCTGCAGAGGAGAATCCAGTTGTAGAAATCCATAATGCAGGCTGCTGCCTCACTGGTTACTTCTTCATGGCATTGCAGCCAAGGTTAGAGCACCCAGAAGTGCCATTATGTGCTCAGAAGTGAGGTACTCTGCAAGAAACCCCCGCTGCCCCACAAACCAGCCTGAAGGAATTCTGTGAGTTCCAGTTCGGCCCCTATCACCTTTCTGCAGCCACCCTTAGGGTCAGACTGAGCCCTCTCTTTCAGCCACATTACCCCCTTTTGTAAGGACTGTCCCTTCAGCTGTGCTTCCTCCTTGCCCTGTCCCTGCAGGTCTCAGAGGTTTAGCTGGGACCAGGACACTGCAGTGCTCTTCTCACTGCAGCTGGCCACAGGAGCCCTTCAGGCCCCCCTTTTGTGGACATCTAGGAATTACTAACCCTGACACTTTGCTACAAAGATTTCAGCAAATGTTTGATGAAATGTAAGAAAGCAAAGTCTTTCCATCTGGAAGTGCTACAATGAAGCATTAAAGCTCTGCAGAATGCCCACTGCTCTGGGGCAGAGCAAATGCCCGAGCTTATACATTGTTTCAGTCAGTCCAACCCCCCTCCCCCCCCTAATTTTTAGGGAATGTTTTGCTCCCCAGTATTCCCATGGTTTTGGCAGCCCCTTCCTGCCATCCTTACCTGGTAGTTCCGTAGCCACGTTTCAGACAGCTTCAGGTTAATGACTCCACCTCTTTCTCTCAGCTTGGTGTAACAGTCTAACAATGGCTTAGGAAAACCAGAGCGGAGGTTACACAGCAGAATGGCATCACACCTGAACTGTAACAGCTGAAGGAACATCTTGCTTTACCTCTTTATACTGGCAGTAGACAACAAAAGGCCTCGAGGGAGCAACAAATTCCAATAAAGAAAGTAACAGGGGTGTGGGATGAAACTTGCTGGCTACAATTAACCTGCAAAAGAAGTTTCATGCACTTCAGTTTTCTGCTTCTGAAACCTACTCAAGTGACATTTCCTCCTACTTAGCACAGCAATCAATTACAGCTTAGAAGTGTCTCATCAGCATGTTTTCATTGCTCCGACAACTCCCCAAATATAAAAACAAATCATGACCTCCTACTGGTGTAATTAAGAGGCTGAAGCACTTGGTCCCCAAAGTGCAGAATATTAAATGCATTGCAGGAGCACTCACTTCAGCTGTGTTGGGCTCCACAATAATTCCTTGGGCTCCTAATAATTCCCAATCTAAGAAATTTTATGTTGCTTGCTCTGCCCCAAGATCATTTTCCAAACACAATTTTAATTTTGCGACTGCCAAATGTTGCTCAGAATGTAACCTCAGTCGTGACTCTCTGAGTAGTCTTCTTAAATAGTTTTATATAAAAAGAATATTTAAAGAGAGAACAAATCCTTAATAGGCAATGACTAAAAATCTTTTAAAAAGAAACTATGTCCTTGACAACCTAAAGCCCTCATATTTTACTCTCCATCCTCATTTTAACATCATAGGATAACTTGGATCTACAGATGATTGAGAGTCTCTACAGCTATCTCCAGTTTTAATCCCAAAAAAAAAAAAAATCACTGCTGAACTACACTGCAAGAAATGATTGATAATTAGTTATTAAGTTGTGCTTGTGCAGAAAGAATGGGCTAATTAAACTCCTTCTCCAGTGTACACAGACTACTGAGATGCCCCATCAATTACCATTCGTTCTCCAGGGGAATGTGCGGCACTGGAGCAGAGTGAAACTTGCCCGATAAAGGGGAGGTAGAAATTGATGTTCAGTTTTGTAAATACACCAGAGATAAGGAGGTGAGAGAATTCTTTTTCAGTTGTTCCCACTTTGGTTGCTTGCCAGCCACGGCCTCGCAGGCCATTTACTTCAAATGCAGACCTCTAAAGAATGGTGCTCCGTCATGAACCAAGCAGGCCATAAAGGGAAGACTCCTCCTGTGCCCTGGAAGGCTTGGAATGCTGTGCTGGCACTGCCCGGGGCTCTGTCAGGCTACAGGAAGGGAAGTGAGGGCTGAGAGACTGGGAAAATGAATCGCTGCTCTTTCATATGGCAGCACAGATTGCTGCCAGCGGGGAGCCTGGCCGGGCACAAAACTGATGCAGTGGCTGAGGGGGGAGCAGGAAGAGGCAGAGGAAGGGCAGGGAAGGGCAGAGGGAGGGAGGTGGTCTCATTCTGAACACATGGAGTGTCTGTGAACCAATTTCTGCTTCCATAGTGTCAGGAAAATGGAATAGTCTATCTCCAAAGTTCTCTTTAAAAGAATACCAAATACCCAAATGAATATCTTCCTTTTTCCCCTCAGTGGCCTAACATCAGACCTCAACTCTCGTAAAAGGAATTGAACAAACAGGTCCAGTACAATGTTTTACCACACAACAGCACAAAAGGTAGAAATTTTACTGAAATTATATCTTCTACACTCAGTAATAAAGACTGTTAAAATCAGGACCTCAAGGATTCTCCTGAAGTTGGTGCCCACCTTCACCTAATGAATAGCTTTTCTTTACTCTGCCATTAAGTCCCAGTCTTTCTCCCCACCTCCAATGTTAACCAGCTTTTCCCCTGTCCTTCCCCTGTTTCTCTCCTGCTAAAAACCCCCCAAACCCTTACTTTCCCTGCCTGCTTCTAGTCAGGTACAGAGTCGACAATTTGAAGCATTTATTCCCTGCCAAGATTTTTCTGTTTCCCTGTGGTTCCTGATCTCAAGGAGCAGTGGCTATAAAAGGCAGATGCCTGACGAAAGGCGATCAGGGCTGAGCCATCTGGGACAGTGCTCTCAGGCACCATAAATTCTCTTTACCCCATTATGTTGGAGCCTTCCTAAAGCCAGGAATCACTCATCCCTTCAGGAATGTCATTTTTACAGCTTTCGTGCATTACAGAGGACAAAAGGAGGATAAAAGTGATTGAAAACAAATAAACGAGACAAATACTAAACAGGCTTCCTTGAACTCAATCAACAACTGAATGTACTATTTTACACGAAAGGAAATGACAAGTGAAGTCAAATATTAATTTTCCCTTTGCCAGATGATGCACGGGCATTAATTACAGTGATGGTGCAGGAAACAGCAGTGAAACCAGACCCAAATCCTGCCACTATTCAGGCAGCTCAATGGCCACAGCCACAGGCACTGCCAGACAGATGTGCACAGCTTTTTACAAACCTCCTTGAACATTGTACTGCTTCAGACAACACAGAGTGACCTGCTTCTGCACGTTTATAAATTCTAACACTTCAATATGCTAGATGAGGTATATGAATGAGCATGAGTTAAAACATTTCATAGTAATAAAACCCCAAAATGATAAACAAGCATTTAAAAATAACTGGTAAATGTGTAGTAAAACTTATCCAAGCAGAACAGCTTTATTCTCAGTGAACCAATAGTCTTCGGAGGAAAAAAAAAAAGAATGTTATTAAATTAACTAAATTAATGTTCCTTGGCTAACTTGAATTACATCAGCATTTGCTAAGAACACAGTGAAAAAGTCACACCCACTAAACGCTCTTACACTACTTTGGAGCTCAATTTCTAGGAATGTATTGATTGTATTTGTTTTATATTTATGACATTAAATCTTTGTGCTAAATTGTTCCTCAGGAATAACTGATCCTCGCTAAAGCAGGTAAAATAAAGTTATGTGTTTCTTTCCTGTGTAAAAAGGAAATGAGTTTCTAAAAACAAACCAACCAATAAAAAACGTCAGAACAACAAATTTAGTCCCACTTTAATGGACTTAAAACCTCGGGTTTTACTTTGCCAGTTAGAATCCAGTGATTTTTTTTGGCCGTCATTTTGTATTAGATTCTACCTGGACTCTGTTTTTCTTTGGATAGATTTTTCTCATTTTTAATATTTGCTTATATTTAGTTGACTTTTAGATCATTTCAAGCCATTTACATAAAAGAAAAAATCTCAACCAGGTAAGAACTAACCAAGACCAAGCCACACTTGTTCTGCGTGCTTGCCTTGTGCCCTCTGTCATTAGCACTGTTGCAGCTCCTGGTTGTTTCTTATCTCGTTGCTGCTTCCAGTGAATTGTCCTTATCTCAGCCCCTGATCCTTGCCTCTGTGCCCCCAGTTCTCTGCTCCAGCCCACAGCCCACATGGTCTGGGGTGTTTCAGCAGGAGCACGAAACTGGGAATAGCATTCCCAAACTATGACAGCTCTAAGCAGACTCACCCATCAGCATTCTTCTCTCGCAGCAAAGCAGCAGCTTCTAGCAGCTTTTTCCTTCTCTCCCACTGTTTTATTTGCTTTTCCCGAACCTGTGAACAACAAACCAAACAGCTGGCACTTCAACTGGTAATTATTTATCGAACCATTATTGCATGGACTGCATTTTCATTTTCTGAATCTTAATCTGAGACCTTTTTAAAAAACAACTTGCAGAGCTCCACTTTAACACCTCCCTAAGCTGCGTTTCAGCAGGGCTGACTCAGACAGCAGAATTTTACGTCCAGAGATGCTGTGAAACTTGAACAGCCACAATAAATATTCTTACATTTTCTTTGTTTTCTTTTTCTTTGTTCTCTTTAAATTCTACGTCTTCAGCATTAATGTCCATCGCTTCCTGCTCTTCTGTTGGATTGATCTCCAAAGCTGCTTCAGTAGTAGGTTCCTCCTCTGTTTCCTGGAGGGAAGCCTGCTTCTCCTCAGCCAATCCATTGCTCTCCTCTTCCAGCAGTGCATTCTCCTCAGGGTCTGCGGGCAGAGTCTCCGTAGTGAATGTCCCAGAGAGGAGACTCTGCACTTTGCTGAGAGGAAATTCATGAAGATTATCAAAGAAAGGTTTGGGAAATCCAAAACAACTGGTGGCAGCTCTAACAGGTCCTCCTCCTGGGTACATCTGAATGATAGATCCATAGCCTGTGGGAGGGAAAGAATCAAAACACATTGGAAAGCCAGAATTCTTAAAATTTTAAAATTCTTTCTAAAATGCTTAAATGAAGGGTCCGTTTAAGAACAAGGAAGTAAATTGCCTGCTCTTAATCCAACCATCAAATTTAACAAGCTGTGGAAATATGCCTCAAGGTAGAAAACCTTTATTGAAAGGACAACAGTTACTGAAACTCAAAAGGACAAGGTAACTCATGGAATATTTGTGTATTAAACACGCACTTAGGATTACCTCAGAACATATAAACAGTGAAAAATTGCTAGAAAAGCTAATTTAATTAATAATTAAAAGACAAGATTTCTAGGGTTTCTGTTACTTATTTAGGGAGTTGCTTGGATAAAACCTGAAAGTTAATTTAAAGAGCTTTATTAGGCAAAGAATTTCTTCAACGTCCAGGCTCTAAAAGAAGATCTGTGAGATGTTAA
>VYZQ01019679.1:0-19181 GCA_013400655.1 Mystacornis crossleyi
TGACTGCCACAGCCTGTGCAGTGAGGTCCCTAGGGCATAGCAACAGGTTTTGGTTTCCTCTGGAGAATTACTCCTTTGCCTCTCTAGCTATGGGACATTCAGCAGCAGAAACGTCTCCGAAACATGACCAGCCACTGTGCCCGTGTGGGAACCCTCAGCTGGAACAGCTACATCCTCTCCAGGTAAAGCGGTGGGTGGTGGTGGATGGGTCAAGGGCCATTGCCAGTTGTTGCAAATTCCTGTACCTCATGGATGGTGTGGGTTAGGGATGGCAGAGAGAAGTTTTTGTCCTGGCTTGGGATTCTTACTCAGCATTTTCTGTTGGGACTGTGAGAAGGCCTCTCATGTGTATTGCACTTTGTGCTGAAGTTGTAAAGAGCTTGTGCGGCTGTTTGACTCACACTAACAGACCAGTGTTGCTGGTAATACTGGTTGAAATGCAGTTGCAGCTACAGCAGTCTTGCAACAACAAAAATGGATTTGGGTGAAAACAGGTCAGCCTGACCCTGCAAACCTTCTCTTCTCTCTGCAGTGGGGCACGGACTGGCCACATCCATCACCATGATGTCCGAGTAGCTGAGCATCATGTGGCCACCCTTGCTGGCCACACGCAGGAGGTGTGCGGACTCAAATGGTCTCTAGATGGCCGCTACCTGGCCAGTGGTGGCAATGACAATCTGGTGAACGTCTGGCCATGCACCCAAGGGGGTGGTGGAGACTTTGCTCCTGTACAGACCTTCACTCAGCACCAGGGTGCTGTCAAGGTGAGCACCGGGCTGCCAGGGGCAGATGTCTGTGTGCAAGGCAGATGAGCAGCACTGGATGGGTGCAGGTTGCCTCTTGCACATCTTAAACTGAACTCTTCTCTTTCAGGCTGTGGCGTGGTGCCCGTGGCAGATGAATGTTCTAGCCACTGGAGGTGGCACTAGTGACAGACATATCCGCATCTGGAACGTGTGTTCTGGTGCCTGCCTCAGTACTGTTGATGCCCATTCCCAGGTGAGACATGAACATCAGTTGGAGACAAACACCTTCTGGCAGCACACCTACACAGAGCTGCTGGCTCCTCAGGCCCAGAGGGATGGGGAAGGAGGGGACCATGCTCACCTCTGAGTGGTGAGCATCGGCACAAGCAGCTTGTCTTACTTGTATTACTGTCTCTTCTCAGGTCTGTTCTATCCTGTGGTCAACAAACTACAAGGAGTTCGTTTCAGGCCATGGCTTTGCACAGAATCAGCTGGTTCTGTGGAAGTATCCAACAATGACCAAGGTTGCAGAGCTCCAAGGTAGGTGGACAGGGCTGGGGGGTAGGGGGGTTGTTTAGAGATTGAAGGCAGCTGCAATCTGTGGTTAGAGCCTACAGCATCACTGATACAGGACAGTATCCAGGGGGGCAAGGCAACACCCATGGGATGTGGAAGAAACACCATTGCTCCAAATGGATGCCTGGGGTCTGAATTCATGCTGCCCCAGCCAGTGAAGGGACAGCTATGCAAGCTGGCATGGCTAATGGGAGCATACAGGAGTAAATGGGCATGTGCTGATCAGCACAGCCCTGACTGCACACTTTTCCTCCTCAGGTCATACTGCCAGAATCTTGAACCTGACCATGAGCCCTGATGGTACAACAGTAGCCTCGGCAGCTGCTGATGAAACACTGCGGCTCTGGCGCTGTTTTGAGATGGACCCCATAAAGAAGAAGGAGAAAGAGAAGGCAAACAGTACCAAAAGCAGCATTATTCACCAGAGCATCCGCTGAGAGCACTGGGTTGTTGTGGGGAGGGGCATATGTGATTTACACACTGTACAGTATTTTAAATGTTAATAAACTGCTTAACTTGACTTTTTCTTAATGGAATACGATGGAAGAAAAAAACATGGCTGCCAGAACCAAGTCCCTCCTCCATGAGGTCAGAGAGCTGGGCAAGGGCTGGAGCCTTTGTTCTTTAGGGCCAGTTTACAAGCAGCCTGAGCCTAGCACTGCCTAGCAGAAGGATGCTGTGCAAGGGCTGTACTTCTGTTTCTGTCCCAGCTTCACTAGGTATGTCACCTCCCCCATCTAGATGCTGACTACACCCACACAGCAGCTCCACCACAGGCTCAGCTGAAAGTACAGCATGGCTGTGGCCCCAGTTTCTTTTGCGTCGTGTCTCAAGACCACGTGGGCCTTACTGTGGCTCTACAGGCAACCTGCAGTTTGTCTTGTTCAGCTACATGCAGCCATCACTGCGTGCTTAGGGTGCTGGAGTAGAACATCTACTTTTGCAGTGAGCTTAGTATTGAATTGCTCTTGGGGGTGAAACACAGCAACAGCTGTTATCACTCCAAAGGCTAGAACAGGGCTGGCACTGGCATAAAGCCTGGTGCAAAACAAAAGGTTAGTTTACACTGCCACAGCCAGCCGGGATGTCATGCAAGAGCCACGCAAAGCACCACCACCCCTGTGCTCCGCGCTTAGTGATGTGTTCTTCCAACAACTACCATCTATCTTCCTCTCCTGCTGACAGGAAGCCCTGGTTGAGCTGAGGCTTCATGCAGGGGAGCAGGCACCAGGGCTCAGCTGACATTTGTTAGGGGAGTCAAGCTCTGCACTTGGAAAAAGGCATTTTTTTCCGGGCTGAATTGTGCTGGAGCAAGTCGCACGGAACATACTTGAGCTCTTACCTGACCTGAGCAAGAGCCAGCTCAGCCATGCTGCTCTCTGCATGGTGGAGCCACAGTGTCTGAGGGTGTGGGGCTGCACTAGATCCATCAAGCCAGTCCTTCAGCTGCAGCAGCATTGCCACAGGCTGCTGGGGATACTGCACAGCTGATTAGCACCTTAGCCTGTGCAAAGCAGCTCCACAAAGCCCGTGCCTCTCCTCAGCCCTCGGTGATTAGCTGAGGGTGGATTATTAACCGTTTTACCTTCCCCTCAGCACAGTACCACACTGTACCTAGCACCAGCTCTGCCTCCTGAGCTTTAAACCAGCTGGAACCTTCAAAGGTGAGCAGTGGCAGCACCAACTTTTGCTGTGCCAAGGCCAGCCAGGGTGCAACCACATGCACCAAATGATGCCCCCACGCACAGCTGATGTGGGGGCAGAGTCTCAAACAACAGCAGCTGAGCCCAGCACCTTCCAGAAGGCTGCTGGTGCATCCTCATTTGACTGCTTGGGAAAGATCACAGGAGGTCCAAGGAAGAAGCTCTTCCTCTTCAGACACAAATCCTGGGGCAGCAGCTGTATCTAATAGGGAAGCAGGCAGGAACCTAGATGCAAGGTTGGGCTCTTCCCCAGAGCTGTGCTGCTAGTGTAGGAGCCCTGCCCCACACCCCTGCACGTTGGTGCTGGGAGTTAGCACAGACTTGCCCTGTAGACCTACAGCTGATTTGGTCTTCCCCTGGTCTCTGACCTGGAAGGAGAGCTTTATATGCCTGAAAGCTGCTGTAATTTTTTCACTCCCATATACGAGCTTCTCTGACAGGCTCTTTCTCCTTAGCACATACCCCACCCCCAGAAGCTGTGCTTTACACTGCCCTTGAAGGTCCTCTGAACATTACTAGAGGGTAATGATGTTGCAGGGTCTTTGGCCCCATCCTGGTCCCTACAGTCCTGGAGTGAGGAGGAGCAGAGGAAGGAAGTCGGCACTGCTCCAGCAGGCCCAGTAAACACAGCCCTATAAGGTGTGAATTCAGTTCACAGCATGACAGCATATTAATTACCAAGTGCCATGGCCAGCCCATAGAAGAGCACAGCTAACAGGAACAATGGGAGGAAGGGAGAGCAGAGCATATGCAGGGAACAGCCCATTCTAAAATACCAAGCATAAGTAGTTTAAAGCATTGTTACTATTTTGGGCAAAAGCAAAGGCAGTCCTGTCTTTACCAAGAGCCATCTGGAGGGGAGAAGAGAAGGAAGCTTGACAGGAAAAGGTCCCTGTCAGCTGGACCATCACCTACAGTTCCTGAAGTGGTGACTTCCGAGCACTGAACTAACATTACACACCACTTCAGCACGGACCAGAACAAATTCTCATCCAAGTCTTTACCCCCAGAGAAGCAGCAACAACTTGGAGAACACTGCACAATGCAGCAGCCAGATCCCCCTTTATGGCTTCCTACATACAAGGACACTGAGCCCTGTAGAAGAGGGTGATGCTCATGTGTAGTGTCGGCAGATTAGTCACACCAGTTCAAGTCACTTGAAGATGCTTTCCTACATTTCAGAGCATGGCCTTGAGGCGTACAGCAGCCCAGGTGGGAGTGGCAGAGCTCTCTCACACCAAGCTCTGCTCTAGGGTTTTGGCTGGGTATCCACCAAAGTCTTCCCACTCCACAACCAAACCTACTGTGAAACAGAATCTGGAGACTGCTGCTCTAAGACATTCCCCCCAGCCACAAGCTGCCCAGCTGGCTCCCAACTCCTCTGCCCAGGCTTGAGTCAGCACCCAGGCTGGCCTCTACTCAAGAGAGGCCCAGTCATGGTGTGATGGGGAAGGCAGCCCTGCACCCCAACAGCACTGAAGGGACACCAGAATGAGACAGCTGGAAAGATAACAGAGCCCAGCCAGGCAAAGATGCACTGCTGCAGCAAAAGCAAGGCAGCAACAACATCAACTTCCCTCTGACCAACCTGAACTACATCCTGCACAGATCCATGCTGCAGAGGCATTCACAGATGGCAGCAGTTTTTGCTTTGGCAGATGCAGTAAGCAACAAACTGCTGTTTCCCAAGCACTCAAGTTTCCAGGGTCTCTAGTCCCTGCTCTGCCATACCTCAAATCCCCAGGATTTCTGAAAAGCAGCAGTTCTTCTGGGCAGGTGGCCCAGGGCCCAGCCCATACCCACGCTCCACCCCAGCCATTTTTTGACAGGGTGGAGTCACTTTCACAACAGAGGCCTTGACATGCATCCAGCCCTGAGCACTGCTCTACTAGAACACTTGGAAACAATCTGCCATCTGCTTCATCAGCACACAACTATCACCCTCTTCCCCTGACACAAACCTGCTACACCAGCTGCTTCTCCCAGCCCTGCCTCCAACCACCTCGGGCAGGACCCAAGCACCTGGAATGGCTTTTGCTTACATTAAGCCAAGAAAACAAGAGGACAGAACCATTTCTCCTTCTGTTTGTTTATTTGTGATAGAAGAGCAGCCCAATCTGACAGGGCCTGGCTCCTTCACCTCGTCCTCAAGGCCATCAGCATGTTTTGGTTACAGCCAGAGCAGGTGACAGGCACCAGGCCAGGAGAGCTGCTGCACTGCCCTGCAGAAGGGCAGAGCACATCTTCACCCAGGCCCAGTCAGATCCACAGAGGCAAGAGGTGCTCACTCTTGCACCACAGCCGAGCACACTAAAACTGCCCTCTGCTGTGCTTAGGCTAAGCCAGAGCAGGGCTGGTCCCAAGTAGGAGAGCCCAGGAGCTGATTCTACGGGCACTTATTGCTCAAGTCTTGAACATACATGAATGGAAGTGGTCCAAGACTAGGCTGAGCTCAGTCTCCCCACTCTGGAGCAAGCCACCAGCTGCCATAGAGGATCAGGTAAGTGTGGCTTAAGCACACACTGAGCACCCAGCCCAGGCACAAGAACAGCAAGGCAACCTGGGCTTATCTTGTGGGGGAAGCCTTTCAGGCTGTCACAGCCCCTGCTATGTACTAGGCACAGGGCATGTGTACTGTACTGGGCAGGTCTGGGCCCTTAAGTCCCATAAGTACTGCCCCTACATTCTCCATGGACACACCTGGGCACAGATATGCCAGGGCAGGACTCCCAAGCTGGGCACACAGGGACCAGAAGGGACATGCAGCACTGTGGCAAGGAACAAAGTGGCACAAGGCATTGTAGAGCAGGAGCACTCACACATGAGCTGGCAGTGGCAAGCAGCCAGGGATGAATCTGCTCATCCACACAGGCTCTTGTGAGACAGGGGAAAGGGCACCAGGACAGGAAGAGGTCTTTTCTTTTGGTCCTACTCAGAAGGAAATGGCCCCTAGGCAGAAGAGCCAGATGTAGGCACTTGGGGGAAGTTCCTTTGGAAACACTGGAATGGGACTGCAGCCCCACAGCTGTGATGCAGGCAGCTGCCTCTCTGCTCAGCAACACTGAGAAACAGCACAAGCCCTCCCAGGAGCAGAAGTGGCCCATGGCTACTCAGAGCAGAGGGGCTGAGCATGCAGACAGGGGACAGCAGGACTGGGCACAGGGGTACAACAGTCTGTAGGCACTTGACTTGGCTAGTGGCACCCAGGAGCAGAGGGACAGGTCCCAGCTGCCTCTGCCCTGGGGCTCTCATTGGCTCTGGGAGCACTTTACCCTCTAGTTGGCTTTGACCTTGCCATTGGTGACAGTTCCATTTTCATGGATGCTGCTACCGTTGTGCTGGGCTGCTTGTTGAGCCGCCCTGGGCAACCGTTTGCCCTTGGTGTAGGACTGGTACCAAAAGTTGGAGAAGAGGATGAAGAAGATGGTCCCATAAATCCAGATAAGATGAATGAAGATGGGGAACTGGTACTGGCAGTTGGGCATGAAGTAATACTGGGAGATGTGGACGGAGACAATCACAAACTGTGCCTGGGAGCAAGGCAGAGTAAGAACAAGTTATTCATGGGAGCAAGGTCAGGGAACCCACTAGAGACCTTATTTTAAAGGAAACACCTAGACTCCTTTCCCAGTCTGAAGCAGAGGTCCTTATGGTGAGGCAGCCAGCAGCAGCTGGAAGAGACAGGCACCCATCTCAGGGCAGCATATGCCTCTCACCCTCCCAACAAGGCTGCAGCCCAGAGGCAGCAGGCTGAACAGCACCCACAACCCAACCAGGCTGGTAGGGCTATCAGAGGCCCACAGTGGGGCAGAGCAGCTAAAAACTCAGAGCAGTATGCTACAGAGGAGACAACTACAGCTGCTGGCTGCACCTTTCAAAGGTACAAGGGCTGGCCTGCCCTTCACATCAGGCACATGCTCTGCTCCCCCACACAGACTCACCAGCTGGATGGCTGTGATGTGCTTCTTCCACCATAGGTACTTCTGAAAGGCAGGTCCTGCTGCTGAGAGCCCATAGTAGAAATACATGACCACATGCACCATGGAATTGACCATGGCATGGAATGAGCCCATTCCCCCTGTTAGGATAGATTTTCCTTAGTGTAAGTAAATACTCCACAGCAATCAGCACTACACAGAGCTGCTAAGAGCCCAGCAGGGCCAAAAACCCCTTCTCAGCATGCTGGGGTAACCTCACCCAGTCCATGCACCCAGATGCCATCTTACCGGGACCAAACTTTGCTCCCCACCACCAGCTCCATGGCAGAACAGAGTGGTGAAAAAGGTGCAGGAATGTGACCTGTTCATTCTTCTTCCGCAGGACAAAGATCACCTGCAATGGAAGCCCAACAGCATCAAGGACCTGCAGCTCTGGGAGCAGCTAGAGCTGGCCACGCCACTAATTCAGTGTCTGATCGCAGTGATTCTTCCCTCCCTCCCTCTATGCTCGCTATCATCACACATTAGGTCACCCCACAGCTTCCAGAGCTGTAGCATTTCAAGAGTGGCCTCAGCAACATTCCAGAGTGGCCTCCTTGGCAGTGATGGCAGACAGAAGCACTACCAGGTCAGACTGGAAGGGCTGCAAAAGCACCTACCCCAAAAACACTCACTGCCCCAGCTCCCCGCCCAGCAAGTGGTGACAAGGCCTTCTCACTCACTCACCGTGTCTGTCAGTTCAATGAACTTGGAGAAAACAAAGAGCCAAGCAACACTGACCATCTGTAACAGAACAGGTTAACATTAGAGACCCGCCTCAGCCAGAACACGCCCAGTGACCAAAGGGCTTCATACAGTTACCCTGGCATGAAACCAAGGCCGAGAGACTGCAAATCCTCTGCCTCAGGAAAGGTAGGAGCTGTGACCCTGCTGTCCAAACAGAAGCACTAAAGGCCACCCCCACTTACCAGGAAAGGGATGAGAACTCACCCTGAGGGCCTTGGGGTCCTGTGAGAAGTCCACAGGGTCACATCGCCAGGTGTACCCAGTAAGCCACCCTGCCATCAGGAACTGCAACAAGAGCATCATCAGGGTGAGGCCCAACACATCACCCACTGCACATCAAGCTCTGCACAGAAGGGCAGGGAACAGCTAGAAGAAGGGCTACCCATCACCCACACAGCCTGCACACGCTGCTTCACACATGCCCAACCAAGCTACCAACAACTCACCTCATAAACTATGTAAAGGGAGAGTCCCACCAGAAAAAAGTTGTATAGCACCATGAACTTCTTCAGGTTTAAAGGCTTCCTGTTGGCCATTAGCCGGGGACCCAAGGATAGGACAAAGTAGACATATCCCAGAAGGATGCCCATCACAAGGAATGGGGACTGCATCAATGGATAATCAGCGATGCGGGGGTCTGCAGAAAGAGCCACAGTGCAGAGCAGTTAGCATCCCCACCCCAGCCTGCTGCCAGCAGTGCTACTGCCACAGTGGAGGCAAGGACGTAGCAATCCTGCTCTAGGACACGAGTTCAAGTAGGGAAGCAGTCTGGGAGCAGAGGCTGCTGAAGTCAGCCAGACTCAGGACAGTATAGCCTGAAGCCATGCTGCAGGGCAGCCTGGAGATCTGCCCAGGACAGCACAAGTGCCCCAAAACGACTTGCATGGGCACTGAGGTAAGACAGCCTCATAACAGGCAGCACAAAAGCCCCAGAGTTGCATCTGTGTAAAGGCAAAGACAGGATGCAGTTAGACCCAGGGATGCTTCAGGGATGCCAGACCACCCCCTGTGCCTCTGGCAGTAAAGAATGCAGTGCTCCCTGTCTGATAGCTGGGCAGAGCCAAACACTCACCTGCTTTCTTCATGAAGTCCTGATACATAGTCACAATCCCCTCCATGGTGGTGGCAGTATCTCTGGAAAGAGGCAGGGAAGATCAGGTAGCTATTTTCCCAGGAGGGCCGCCTACACAGTGCGGCCCTGCAGATCAGCAAACTCCAAGTCCAGTTTCAGAGAAACAGTCACATCTGGCCAGTGTTGCTCTCAGCTGATCACACACCAGCATCCACTTTCCAGCTGAGCCACAGGCCTCCTCATTTCTCATAGAGCCTGGCCCTGTTTCCCCAGCTCTGCTGGGAACCCCATCATCCAATGTCAGCAGTCTTTCCAAGGCAAGAACCCAGCATTTCAAGCCAGCTAGGAAAGCTTCCAACTTCAGCACTGTATCTCCAGCCCCTTATCTTGCTCCTGCTATACAAGCTTAAGCATTATCATCCAGAAGCACCATGACATTGCCACCAGCCTTGGCACCCATACCTACCCAGCACACTGCTCCGTCTGACCCTGGTGCAGAGATGCAGAGCTAGCCCACACTCTCCACAGAGCAGTGCCTTTATGATCATCTTTGGGCTCCTGCCAACGGATTCCCACCACAGAAGCAGCACACCATCACTAGCAGGCCCATTACATGAGGAAGGAAATCCATAGGTTCAGAAACAAACATCAGTTTCTGGTGTCAGAGTTCCTGGTTTCACATCCTTGCACAAAACCCTCCTGACAAGAAACTACTACCACATAACCTAGTACCTCAGAGGCCAGGTGCATCCTGCCTGGCAATGGCATTTCCATACCCCTTCCACACAAGAGAAAGCCATATGATATAAGGCTGCAGGGAGAAGAACTGGCACTCCCCCACACTTGCCTAGCCTCACTATGAACACACACCAGACAGTGATCCAGGCAGATGCTCCCCAGAAAAGCAGGAAGGGCCCAGTCTCCTACTGCTGCAGGCAAGTTTGAAACACCCTCACCCATCCCCCCGGTGCTTCCCAACCTCTCTCCAGCCCTCAGGACACCAGAGCAGTAGGAAGAGAGGCAGAGCACAGGCCCAGCTTCACCTGACTCATCCACCTGCAAGGGAGGCATTCCCCACAGCTGCTACCAGACACTCCACCTACCCCTTCCCTCCAAGAAGGTGCAGAGGAGTCACTGCCCACGCACCGCCTGGGGAAATGGGTCCCCAGCCCAGTCTCCCCAGGAGGTATATTGCTGCCACCACCCAGAAGCACACAGCCTCTCCCAGACCAGCAGCCAGGAGGCTGAAGCCTTCTTCCCAGTATGGTCCCTGAGCACTCGGCAGCCACTGCCACCTCAAGCCCTCACCCTCCAACACCAAGCATTGTTCCTTCAGCTTCACAGCAAGAGGAAGAATTCAATGTCATCTTTGCTGCAGGCAGGATGGCAGCAGACACTGTCTGTGCAGAGCTACCAGGCACCTCCATGCCAGGCTTTGCTGGCAGTAATCTTCAGGGGGGCCTGGCTCACCATTCCCTGCAAATCAGTTTGGTACAGCAGCAGTGCTGGCTCTGTGCCTGCCCAGCCATACCCTCTGCATTCCTCCAGACCGGGGAGTGCCACCTAACTTCTCTGCAAGAACTGCAGGCAGGAAGAGGTCCCCTCCTTCACATTAATCCCCCCAAACACCCATTCCACCAAACAAGGCTCCAGAGCAGCCTGCACAGCACCCAAGAAGTTTTGCTGTGTTTCAAAAAGCATGGAAGGTGGTTCCTTTTGCCATCTTGGAGGCAGATGGAACAATAGGGCAAAGCCCACCTAGGACTGATCCCCACACACATCAGGGGCACCTCTGCAGCAAAATAGATGTTCACCCTCCCAACCCAAGGTTTCAAAGAGTTCAATAGCAAGTAATACTCACCTGCAGTATCACCGTGATACAAGTAATATTTAAGGTTCTGGGCACTGCCAAGATAATCCACTCTCCAAACACAGCAAAGGCCAACTAAAAGTCTAGCAGGAGCTATTGCATCCTTAAGAGCCACTCAAGGCTCAGCTGTGGGAAACACAGTAAGTACAAGTCCAGAAAGCTGCTGAGCTTTATGTTGTTTAATGGCTAAGAGCAAGCTCCAAACTTGTCTGTCTAGTTTCAGCTTTCAACCACTGCATCCAGCTACACCTTTATTTACTAGATTGAGGAGCCCTCAAGAGTCAGTTCCCAGCAGAGGCACCTGACTACTTAAGCTCTGTGTTTATCTTATCAAGGTGAATGAGTCAGCCTTACTACAGGTCCAGGGCAGAGACAAAAACCCTGCCGAGTACTTGCCAATTTTGGGCAGACTAGGATGAAAAGAGTATCAGCTGTCTTTGAGCTCAAAGCTACATCTTGCACTGCAGCAAAACACTTCAGCTCAGGCACTTTGGATCACTTTGCTGACCCTGGGCCAAAGGCTCCAGTACCACTGGCTGACTAGGACCCCAGCTCAAAACAATTCAGGCTCCATGACAACTATTCCCCCACGTAGTGGGAGAAGCCCATTTCAATCCAGGACTAGCACAGAAGTCCCCACCAGCGCAAACAGAAACAAGTCCCTCTTACTGCTATTTTGTAAAGCACCTCCAACGCTCCTACAGCCACAGATGCCACAGGAAGTTGGGAGGCATTGGACTTGTCCTGAAGACAGGCTCTGGGCAAGCACCAAGACTTCTACCAGGGCAGAAATAGTAGAATTATGCTACAGGCTCTATGCATTTTCCACAGTTTCTCTAGGCAGAACAACACCCTGCTAAATAAAGCTAACAGAGCAACCACAACTCCAGGGAAACCCCTGAAATCTTCAGGTCTTTGCAAGACCTGGCATGCACCCACACTGGCATGCTACACCATCTTGCATCAAAGAGGCCAAAGTATGCCTTGTTCAGTGAGCAGCTGCAGGTATGTCTTGACCTCCTCTGCCTCCAGTGGGCAGCCACTGACTGTGGGGTGTTGACAGCTGAGCAGCAAAGTGGGAGTTGCAGGGCAGGCCCAAGTGTCACCTTCACCAAGCAAGGGGATGTGAAGTGGACTGGCCTGCCTAAACCATGACTGCTCCATGCCAGCCTTTCTGCTGTAGGCAGGGGTTTTCCAGCACAGAGCAGCAAGTGTCCAGGAACCTGAAATCCCCTGTCACCTCCTCTGTGCACAACACCCCTCCGCACTTTGAGAGGGGTTCACCATCCAGACAGGCATCTGCTCTTACTGCACTCCACACTACACCATACATCACACACTGCAAGTGTTTACAGCTCAGTGATTGGATCTGTCCTCTCTGCACGTGGGGGTCACTTACTTTCCTCTGACTCCTCCTAAATCCTGACCTTCTTAGGCAAGAAGTTGTGAAGAAATGAGGAACCCAAAGCTGAGCCTTGAACAGCTGAAGAGAAATCAGGCAAACAGGTCCAAGCATCCCAAATGAGCAGGAACCCTAGGGGCCCAAACACGCCCTGCGTGATACAGAGAAACCTTGCAACACATCTCCTTCTATCTCTCAGCAACAGGGAGTCACTCCCCCATGTCAGACAAAAAGTTCCCACTCTTTGCAACCTAGAGTATCAGGCCACAATCTGCTCCAGTAACCAACATCAAGGATTAAATACTTGCTTACACCAAGCAATGTGTACACTGCATATTTCCAGCAAGCTATACAGCTAATTAGTGCAACTTCAGCAACAACAGCAAGGCCTTTTATGACCAGCTCCAGTCAGACCACAGCACTGTCAGAACCACGATACTGACAGAGACCAGAGCTCAACCCAGTTAGCTTTGTTAACAGCCTTGCAGAGCACATATCTCCCCACACAACAACCATCTGCAAGCAACAGACACTGCCCCAGACATCCAACACTCCCACTCCTCAGCATTCAGGTCAGAAATCAGTCCTGTAATAAGTGCAAAAGAAAACACCCTCATCTCCCCACTAGTTTAATTAAAGGCAGCACCAAAACCATTTGGTAGGTGGCCACTGAGCTGCTACCCCAGGGAGAGCTGGCACATGGCCCTTGCTGAACTGGCTAAAGCAGGCCTGGCCCCTGAAGGGCTTCCAAGGGATTAGCAGCCCTCAGAGGTCAGGAGATAACCAGTTCGCCAGATGTGAAACCAACTCACATCCCTGACCTACCAGCTGGCATCAAGGCTTGCTGCCTGATGCAGCTTTGAGCTCCACAATCTCTCAGGAGGAGGCATCTCCCTTCCCCAGCTCCCCTCCATAGCACCTGCCCAGTTGCCTGGAGTTCCAGAAAGTCACTGTGGGGTCCAGCAAGGCCGGCACACAGCCTCATGTGCCCATGGACTATACTTCCCTGCACAAGAATGGGACGGATCAAGCCATGCTCTGGTGGCCCCAGACAGGGATGTGTACTCCACATACAGGGCTGGCACCTCAAAACATCACCACCAAGAGCTGACAGTCACAGTTCCAGAAGCTTTCCTGAGCTTCTGCACAGCAAGATGAGGAACACAAAACTTTATCTGCCCCAAACAACACACAAGCAGCAAGACAGTCAGAGAAAGACAAGAGGGAGAAGGTGCCCAGCCAGCCATAAGCTGCAAACCCCTGGTTTTTTTTAATCAGCTCTGCAGTGGGATCATTTTAAGACTGAAGTGTAAGTGAAGCACAGAAAACTGGATTTGGATCTCCTCTGCTGCTCTGTGCCCAGTGAGAGAGAGAGAGAGGGGCCTGTCACCAGGCACTGCACACTTACTTCACACACAGCATCTCCTAACACCAGCTCAAACACACGCAGCAGAGGCCACTCAACAGGAGGGCTGTATCCAAGTACACTTGCATTACTGCTAATAATTTCAGCCATTCACTGAAGACTCAAGATAGCATTGTAAAGTCATGTTTTTTCTCAAAAGAAATCAAGTCTAAAGACATGCCTGTCACCAGATCACCAGCCACAGAAGATAAGTCTGGCAGGACAACCAGAGCTATGTTTCAAGCACGGAAAGCCATACCAACAGATTAGGGCAGAGCAGTAAAGCAGCCCTCCTAACCTGAGACCTCAGCTCTGAGGACTTGGGGCAGACTCTGATTGGAGTGAGAGAACAACCAGTCCCAGAACTCAGTCCACAACATAACTACAAAGACTGCACAGAAACTTTATGCTAGCAGCACCAGATAAGTTTTCCTATTTGAATCATATCCATTTGTCACTTCCTCTGGCTCACCTGCTTCATGCTGAGTGTCAAAAGACATGGCCAACAACCTGGTGCTCTACATCAGCATATTCTGAAGTTAGTACAGGGGTCTGTGTTCACCGAAGGGATGCAAACTCTCAAACTTGTGACATGGAACAGCTCTTGAAAGAGTTGCCATTGCAACTGGTGTAGGAGTCACACTGGCTGGGTGCTGCTCCTGGCACGCTGGATCCAAGTGGCAGAAAGTGTCCTGCCAGAAGTTGAGCAGTTTCCGCATCTTCACCAAGTATGTGTTAATACCCTACCACTCTCTCACGAAGTGGCAGTAAAACCCCGAGGCCTTTGGACAGCATCCTACAAACAGATTAAGCTCTCCCCTTCCCATATTCACTGTAAGCAGGGAAAGTAAGAGGAGACACCCAGATTAGCAGGAAAGCTCTGACAGACAGTCAGTGTGGCACCTCAAGCTTTCAGGGAAAGGAGGACACCCATTGCAACAGGGTACTGGTAACCTTGTACAAAAATCAAGGCAGTTAATCAGACTTCAAGGTCCCACAAAAGCATACCTTACAGCAAGAGGTTTATATGCACAGCATACTTTTTTCAGGGGCAGCACCTCCCCAAGCTGTTAAGTGTAGGTTTACTCCTTATCACATTAAAAGCTGGTGGCTGCATAATCAGAGAACTGATGTCAGTAGAGGTGAGACCAGTCAGAGAAAGAAACAGAGAAAAGGCAACATTAGGCAGAAAACCTGACATAGCAAGGAACAAAGGAATAAAGAAGTGAAGGAAGAAAACAAAGTGAGATACATAAAACAGTGGAAAATAAGGTATTTCCTTTCTGAGCTAACCATACTGATCTGTGTCACTCCCTCACACACCAGGTGAAGGGGGAAGGTAGAGATGGCTGAGCTCCCTCTCTGAAGTGAAGGCACCCAGTAGCCCCCCCAGAGTGCACAGACTACACTCAGGAAGAACAGAACTAGGCAGGTGACAGAGGGCAGGTGGGGCTAGATTCAGCTTCTAACACCTGCATCCAAAATCAGGTCAAGCCTTCTAAAGCCACCTAGCAAAGAAGCAGTGTACCCCTATCTGCAGGTGGGACAGGCTGTACCACAGCATTCATCTCTGGTTTTAATCACTATGCAAATGCCTCAATACAAGTCTTCACCTCTGTTCTCACAGCACTGGCTGTAATCATGACACAGTAATGATTACTGTGCTCTGCCCCATTCAAGCCTGTGCATTAATTAGACAGGCACATCAAGACAAGATGGACATTAAAAGTCTACAAAGCAAGATGCAGAAAGGAAAGACTCCCAAATACCCTCCAACAGCTTTATTTGGGCTATTCAAGAAGCCCAGGTGTGAACCCAGAGCCGCTTCTCAGTGAGACAAGGGGCCACTGCCTGGAACTTACCATGACATCAGCTTTGGGTCCTGTACCCTCCACACCAAGAAGGCAGTGCAGTCACACAATCTTCTAACAAGAGAGCAGGATGTTCTGACAGTATGAAGATGTCATACTCCAGGAGCACAGTATATGCACCTAGAACCCAACAAGCCTGAGGCTTAATGGTTACCACTTTTAAGCAGGTTCACAGCCTTCCAAGCACAAAAAAAGTGAAGCATGAAGCCTGGTTATCTCAACACAGGTGTAGATTGACACTCAAAGTCAGCACACTTGCTTCTACTGCTGCTCCTGTACAGACAGGGAAAGCCTCTTAGGGTTAAGTAGAAGCAGCACGAGTTATAAAATCTGTGTGTGTACGGAGCAAATCTTAAACTATGAGAGCAAGCTAGCTGATCTGCTCCCAGGGTAAGAGCTCTCCTTGCAACAAAGCTGCAGAGCTTGCTGCCAGTGACATTTCACCACCCTGATCCATCCCACAGGGAAGGATTAACCTTATGAGACACTAAGGGAAATCAAGAAACAGCAGACCCAGTTACCACCTCCACCATCCTCAAGCCACTAAAGGCTCAGAATGCAGACAACAGGCCTGATGGTGGGGAACAGGCTCTGGCAGCTGCAACTTGTCATCTCTGAGCAATAGCAGCCCCACAACTCCTGCAGAGGAGAGTCCTGGCTCCTGGGGACAGTCTCCTCCCTATAAGAGCCCAAGCTGCCTCACCTGTTTGACTGGCAAGAACCAGACTTTCCAGCCCAAGTACTCCCACCATCTGACAGCCAATAGGGCACACACTACCAGAACTCCAATATGAAAGCACAGAAACACAGAGCATCTCCTGGGCCATCACAGGCACCATTCCCAGTGTTCCCTATAAGTGTCTCAGGCTGAGTGTTGATTGTGCTGTAACCCCCAGGAGAAAAGGGGAAAGCATTCACCTGTAACTTTCAAGACAGTGCCCAGCTAAGTACCTGCTTCTGACACCAGCTTCAGAGGTTCCTCAGGATGCAGAGCTTTCTCCACCAGGAGAGAAAGGAGACACTACGCAACTTCAGTAAGTTCCCTTATTTTTATCTGTAACATATGGTACGAGACATCTCTAGGTCAGAGTGAGCTTTTATTCCCCTAGTCTCAGTTTTAACAGTACTTTCTCTCATATTACACCTCTGCCCTGAAGGACCACATAATCCGCCCACCCAACAGACTTTCAGGAAACAAAAATAAGAGTAAAACAAGGCATGACCACAGAGGCCCAGGCTGTGTGGGCGGCACAGCTTAATCCCCACAGCAAGCAGATGCTGCCAACAGCTGGCATCTTGGTGTCTCTCATAGGAACAGGCCATTAGCAGCAGCTCACACCCATGAGCTAGAGGGGCTTCATAGGAAAGTGATAAGGCACAGCAGTCTCAGTCAAGCCCCAAGGCTCAGTCAAGCAGCCTCAGTCAGCCAGCTGTTTGACTCTAAACTATCCTCAAGAAGCTGCCCAGCAGGTCTGGTGGGAAGGTCAGCTCCATCCAGCTAGGAATCTGCCCTGGCTGCATTCTGGTAGAAGAGAAGGTAGTCAATTTGGGACAGCACAGCAGGATGGATGCACTGCTGCACAGGCAAACCTGGCCTCCAAGAGGGGAAGAGATGCTCTGAGGAAATGCATTAGTGGGTAAAGTACCCAGTGCTATCCAATGATGCCCACTGAGCATAGGAAGGGGTATTCACCCCACTTTTCTCTGCNCTCTCCCCGCTGCAGAGAAGCCCCAGCAGACTACAGCCCTCGGCTGCTCAGCATACTCGCAGCTCTCAGCCCGGTGCCCGCGGCAGGAGCCGGGCAGCGCCCCGCTCAGCCTTGCTGCCACCCGCACGAGTCTCTCTGGCACAGGCCCCGGCCCCGCTGCCGCCGGAGGGAGCACCGGGCTCCCCCGCCCGGGCGGCTCCCGGCCCGGCTCGGGTGTGGCGCGGCCGGGCCCGGAAGCGGGGCCCGGCGGGGCCTGCGCGGCTGGAAAGGGCCGCAGCGGGCCCAGAGAGGCCTCGCGCCGCCGCCGCGATGTGTGGGGGTTAAGTCACCTTTCAGCCAGCCCGCGGGGCTGCTCCGCTGCCTGTGGAGCTGGGACAGTCCCGCCAAAACGCCAAGAGGACGATGCCGCTCCCGTCTCTGAGGCTGCGCAGCCACCGGTCCCTGAGCCGGGAAGCAGGCGAACCCTGGGCTGGGGCCACCGGCCAGCAGTGGGGAGGCAGCCCCGTCACCGCCGGGACTCAGCGCGGCCTCTGGCAGGGACCTGCCGGGGCGGAGGCCGGTATTTGTGCCATGGCACACAGCGCAGAGGGACAGTCCTTTCCCCCGGCCGGCCGGGAAAGCATCCCAGCCTCGTACATAAGGGGCGGCTCTGCCCCGAAGGAGAGCAGCCGACTGCGGGAAGGGAATTGCACCTTTCCTTGGCACCATCGAGGGTGCCCTGGGGCAGTGGCACCAGGCTGTGAGCCAAGGAGCACTGCAGCTCCTCACACAATCAGGATCCTTCTGCTTTTTAGAAAAAAATACAGAAACCACAAACACTTCAACAACTCAACTCGGACTCCACTTGTGTCCCTCGGTCTGACACGGGCATGTTTGCGCACCAGCGGACTTGCCACACTGTACTACGGGTGCCCCCCCTTTCCGAGGGGTGACAACCTTTACAGCCGCACCCAGCGTGATCACCCGCCAAGGGCACGTCACAGTATCACAACACCCATCAGGCCACGGCCTCCCCCGACGCGCCCCTCCACCCCTGCGGTGAGGGGACACCACACACCTCCTCCCATGACCCTGAGCATCCCAGGTGACGGGAACATGGACATACAAACACGAGCCTCCTCCAGAATGCTGGTTCACAGGTACCAAGCCAGCACATGGCTTCCCTGGGGCAGGACCCGCTGTTCCTGGCAGCAAAGCTTAACCCACCAAAGCAGCTGAATGCTGCTAAGGCTTCCCCAGCACCCTCCTGCTCTGCGACCACCTTCCGAAAGCCCCCTCAGCATACCCCAAAACCACCCTCGACCCACCGCTAACCTCGGACATCTCCACTCAAACTCCCTCCCTCGCAAACATCCCAAAGGACTGCTGGGACTGGCCAGGCATCCCCAGCCCACCCCCTCCAGGCAAGAACGGGCCCCACATCCTCCACCCCACGTGCCCGCAGACACCCGCACTCACCGCCAGCCGCACCCCTTCTGCCACCGCCACGGCCGCCCCCGCCATTAAAGCGGGAAGCCCCGCCCCCTCACCACTGCCTATTGGCCGTAATGGAATAGCTCCGCCCCCTGTTGCGCCGGGCCCAATCGGCTCGCCCGCCGCGTCCCGCCCGTTCCGTGGCCGCGCCCAGCGGAGGGGCCGGGGCAGCGCCGGGAGCCGGGCGGGCTCGGGGCCGAGCGGCGTGAGGGGAAGATGGAAAATGGCTGGGAAAAGGATGCGGGTTGGGGCAGGGTCAGCGTGCGGTGCGGAGGTCTGGCTCGAGGGTGGTGATGACGGCATAAGGGAGACCCGTACCCGTCCATAAACCGGCAGCTCATAGGCTTGTTTTCTCCCAGAGACACCACAACAGGCACCGCGAGCTTTCGGAGACACAGGACAGTACCCAGAGACCCCGACTCTGACCGTATGCGGTTTCTAGAGTGTTTCCATTCTGTGGCGCCTTCACGGCCATGCCAATCTGCATCCTAAAAAGCGGCCGGGACTTGACTCGTGCTCGTCTAGGCGTTTTCAGAACTCACTATTCTAATTGTTAGGAATCGTCTTCGCATTTCCAGCTTAATTTGATGCACGGCTGGTTAATAAACATTTGCTCTTGTGCCAACATTG
>VYZQ01019687.1:0-20600 GCA_013400655.1 Mystacornis crossleyi
AAAAAAAAATAAAACTGTGTTTATATGATTTGTATAAAAACCTTTTAAAATTACTATTTAATAAACATTATGGTAGAGATTATGTTTCAGTGGCTTTTTTATTTATGAAAGAGCAGCAACCAAGGAAACCAAACTGAAGAGGGCTGTGGGTAGCAGAAACCCCAGCGAAACAAGGTGCAATTGGAGGTACACAGGGCCACGCCACTGCTCTCCTTTGCTGTGCACTGCCTGTCCCTTTGGATTACCCCAGGCTGCCAGGGTCACACCAAGGTGACATGGGGTTTTAACACAGACCCAGTGCGCACACACATCTTCTCCTATCAGAGCCGGGGATGGCTGGAAGCTGCTCTTGCCCAAAAGCAGCACCCGAGAGTAAATCCCAAAGTGGATGCAAGTCCTTTTCTGTCACCCTGTGCCACGGCCCAGTGCTGCTAGCGATCCCAGAGAGGAGTTCAGTTTTAGGCTAACAAAAACATCGTTTAGAACTAAAGTGCACTGGTGGGGGCCAGCCTGTTGCAGTTTGTCCATCTCACAAGGGTACAGGTGCTGGTATCCCAGCGTATCGCTGTCCTGTTTCTGTGAACCTGCCAAAGTGGGCAGCGACTGGGATGGGGTGGTCTTCTGCAGTTCAGCTTCAGCCCTCTTCTTGGGCATCACAAAGACACTGGGGACTCCTGGCAAACACCAGTGCCAAGCCTGGCTCCACATGCTTGTATTCTCCACCATCTCTCTGCTCTGTCACACCGCCCTGGTGGCAGCCTAGGCCCAGGGGAGCCTCATGTCTCACAGGGGTCCCAGCACCCTGCAGGAGGCAGCCAGGAGCCACTGCAGGGCTGCAGAAGGGAGAAGCTGTGGGGCTGAACCTACAGCTTGGAAACTCTTGTTTATTTGTGGGCACCCTGACAAATGAAAGCAAATCCATCAAGCCCTGGGCACCTTGAGAGCAAATGAAATTTTGCTGCCATCTCTAACACCGTGACCCCCTCCCAAAGCGTCTGTGTGTTAAAGAGGGTCTTTAAGCGATGAAGGGTGGCTGGCAGCTTAGATGAAGATGACAGTGTAGCTGCAACCTTGACAGCTCTCCCCTCACCCAGGAATAAAGAACTGATGTGCAGATTGATACCTGGGGGAGAGGCTGTCAGAGAGCAGGACAGAGACGGCAGATAAGCGACTCAATCAGTGTCAGACCTGTCCTGCCGTAACACCGCCTGTAAATCACTGCGGTTTAAGGGGAGCCTCCGCTAACGCAGGGAGCAGAGCAGGTAATAGAAGCATGGCAGGTAAAGCAGATGCGTGCTCTGGCTGTGGTTAAAAGCCTGTGAGCTGGACTGAAGCTGCTGCCTGGAAATCAAGAGGAGGAAGGCACTCACTTCAGGAAATTGAAATCTTCAGGCATTTTTTTCAGCAGAAGCTGGGATCACACTTAGATGGGGCTGCCGTGGAGCCAGCAGGATGGGGTGGGACCCGGGTGCCCTGGTACGTTTGCCATGCACACAAGGGTACCCACTGAAAGCAGAGGCTGGACTGTGGGGAGCCACAGGGGGTGTTTCATGTGGCACAAGACTAATCAGGGGCTGAGCAGGCTAATGAAATCAATTTCACCATTCTCGGGCTGCTCCAAGAGGGGGACCCAGCCGCTCCTGCACATCCTCTAGAGTTGATTGCAATCGTGTGCGCACCCTTGCTGTTCCTCTTGCCCCTTCTTCTTTCAAATATTCCTTTTCTTTTGGGTTTAATGGGAAATCTTTTCAAATAATGACTTACTCTCTGGACAGCTGGAGGCTTGGCAGTAAGGGGAGCCATGGGGGCTGAGCTAATGACTGGACTCATAATTAATTAATTGCAGGCAGGTGCAAGTAGAGCTACCCGTTGCCTCACTCTCTTCTGTCTCTCTCTGAAGAACGCCTCTGTCTACTGGAGCCTGGCATTATCACCAGCCATCCAGCGGGATTGAGCAAAACCTGGTGCCAGCTTTGCTGTGGACAGTGGCAGGCAGGGAACCTGGTGCTCTGCCTCCTCCCTGAAGGGACCACAGCGAGCCCATCCATTGCAGCATGTGGCCTTTGCATCTGTAACTGCCAGATCTAAACCATGATGACCAGAATCCATAAAGACACCCTCTCTCCATTGGGAAGCTCGTGATGGCCACTTCCTGTGAAAGCTGGATGGCTCTGTTTAGTGTAGCTGCACTGAAATAGTTCACATCTTCTCACTTTACACCCCAAATGCACAAACCCACCTGTCCATGAGAGGTGCTAGTGAACCCCCAAGCACTGACAACTGGTGAGCTGAGCACTGGGCACCTGACTGCAGCCAGTGCCAGCACTGCTGTGTCCCTGCTATGTCCTTTCAGCCTTACTGTGGTTGCTCAGTAGAGCCCTGTGGTGTAAATACAGAGGGTGACACTGAGTTTTGGTCTGTATATATCTATAGCAAAATTTGCATTGAATTCAGTAGGTCCCTGTTGTCACTCACACTGATCAGCTTTCCTATCAACTCCTGTTACATGCAGTGACCCATTTGCGGCAACAAACTCACCATGTCTAAAGCAGTTTAATGGGAAAATAACTAATCCTGAATGTGTTGAGAGGGAATGACTCCTCTCTCAGCTCCTGTGTCATAACTCAGTTGCACCACTAATATCCGAAATGGAAAGCACTGAATTAAACACTCAGCAGCTCTACCCCCGCCTTGGCGCGGGTGCCAAAAAATCAAGGGAAGAAATACAGCTCTGCTTACTCGTGCTGCTGCAGTGGGTGGAGGGCTGCAGGGTGAGCCAGCCCTTGTTGGGGGCTCAGGACTCTTTGCTGCAATAGACTTTGCTAATACTTCCTTGGTTAAATGTTTACAAACCTAGAGGAAGTAGCTGTCCCAGATGTTGCTGATAATTTCCTATCAGGTCCCTCCTGGCGCAGGGCTGCTTGTCACCCTTTGGATCACCTGCCAATCTCATGCTTAATAACAGACTTGACTTTTTACAAAAACTGTCAAAATTTCTAGCACTGTTTTTGCCCTCCTGGTCTCCTGGGTTTATACAGAGTAACTCTGCCTTGGCTCCCAGCCCAGCTCTCTTTGCAGCCCTGGAAGTGCGCTCCCAAGCAGAGTGGCTTCCGCACAGGCACAGGACACGTCGTTCATGGGCTGTGTTGAGCAACGCAGCCGTTGCCAAATGCATTTCAACCTCATATTTTAAGAAGACATTCAATGTGCTTACCAAGGCTGGGGAGCCTTTTACACCACAGCAATAATCCAGCACTCGGCCATGAAATCCTCAGCACAGTGTCACATCCATCCCTTTCAGCAGAGAAGTTTTATTAACTTAGGGTGTGAAAAGTTTTAGAGAGCAAAAGTCTCTCTTCCCTCTGAGAGAAATAAGGATGATTTAAACAGTCTGGGTGTATTTGAGATGGAGAGTGAGTCCCCCAGCTGACACATCAGAGGGAAAAACTGTAAGCCGAGGCTGCATTTATTAAAGAAGGAGGCTGAGGCTGTGCAAAGCCAACCTTTCTCAGCACTCCACGAGACCATTTTAATAAAAAGCACAACAAGCCCACAACAAATCATGTCTTGAAAGCAAAAAAAAAAAAAGTCAATTCCTGTCAAGGTTTGAAGAATCGTTTGAGCTTAAGGAAAAGCGAATTCCTGCTACGCTCTCCTCCCCTGCCCTCCTCTCCCGTGCGTGGAGCAAAGCCATGGCAAACGCCGCCTGTGACAC
Source organism: Mystacornis crossleyi (assembly GCA_013400655.1). Lineage (NCBI taxonomy): Eukaryota > Metazoa > Chordata > Aves > Passeriformes > Timaliidae > Mystacornis > Mystacornis crossleyi. The sequence goes on from VYZQ01019687.1 coordinate 3,716, forward strand.
ACCGCAAATCATGGCAGGGAGCGGGGGGGCCGCTGCCGGCCCTCCATGGGAAGGCCCACAGAAGGACTGAAGCTTAAGAGAAAATGGAATTTATAGTCAGAGCATTAAAATATTAAAGGGTCTTAAAGAACAGCCATGAATCTGATTTCGGAGGGGGGTGGGACGCAAGTCTGTCATCAGGCAGAGACAAACGGCTGCTGGACTTGACAACTCACATAAATCTGGTGGAGGAGAAGAAATAAAGCCCAATCAGACACCCCCCCCCAAAAAAAAAGGAAAAAAGGAAAAAAAAAAAGTGATGAAAAGATTTTAGGGCATGAAGTGTGAAAAGGAGAGGGAAAGCTAAAGAAGATAAGGAGCTGAAAGCAGAAGAGTGATTATAAAAATAGCAGCAGAAGTACAGATGGAGATAGAGAAGAAAAATTATTTAAAATGGCCAGAAGTGCCCTGGTGGCACAGGTATTTTTGGCCATCTTGCCGAAGACTACATGATTTTTTTGAACAGCAAGAATTTCTCCGTTTGGCTTCAAGAGCTGAGGTCTGCATGGACAGGAGGAAGAGCAACCCCCACCATGCAGAACACCAGCTCGCAGCCCCCTGGCAAAGAGGGGTGGGCACAGGCAGCCCCATATGGTTCCAGTGTCCTCGGGCAGGAGGGAGTGAAACCCCTCACCAGGCAAATCCCCACATCCTGCTCACCACAAGTAGCAAACCCCATTCCTGAACTGGAGATTCTTTGCCCTGGGATGTGTCTCCAGGCTGATCCCAGAGCTTCCTCAAGAGCCACGACCATTGCCTCCGGCCAGGCTGCAGACAGTCTGTTGTGCAAGATATCAGTGGGATGAGCCTGCCCAGCCCCACACCTTTCACTGCACATCACTGGAGACCCCTCCAGTGGGTTCTCCTCCAGAGGCAACCATGCCCCACTGAGAGTGAGACAGCTGGGAGTCAGCCCCTCAGCGCCTCAGGGGCTGCTGCCGCACTGTGTGAGGAGAGACCACAAATCCAGCCAGGAGCCACAGCCAGGACCCGCCATAAGTTGGGAAACAGTGTGCACTGAGAACTGGATTTATGAAATGCTGTCTGTAAGCCAGCCCTCCCTCCGAAACACTAAACAAAAAACAACATTCAGATACATTTCAGAGGAAAACACAAAGCATCTGGTTCCCTTCGCTGGTGTACATAGCAAGAGAAAAGTTGGCAGTACATTTGCTTACCATAAAAGAGAGAGCTATGCAAAAAAAAGCCACATTAGAGTAACGTTGCCCAAAACAGAGTTAAATGTCTGCCTTGTTTTGAACATGCTCGTGGTGGAAATGTGAGCAAAGGTCAGTCCAAATTAATGAGAACTGAAAATGAATTGGCTGTGCTGGGACTGGCACCCTGCCACCACATCTCGCCCGGCAATTCTTATTTATCCATTTATTTATTTTGTTGGATGAGGAGACATTCTGCAAACACATAGAAAACCAGGCCTGGCACTCCCTATGGGTGACACATGCCGTTTCAGCCAGGGAGACGTGGCTTGTGGCACCCATCCCTGTGCTCACCACATCCCTCTCTCGCACCAGCATAGGGGTGATGGGAGCCTGGCCTCCTGCTGGGGGAGCCACAGGTGGTGGTGACCCTGCCTAAACAACCTGAGCCAAAAGCACATCTGAGGCCTCCCAGCCTGGACAGGGATGAGGATGGAGATAGGCAGGGAAGCTGTGCCACTTCCTGCCACAGGGTGTCCCATCACCACTGCCCAGTGCTGCCACTGCAGGAAAAGCTCAGTGCCCAGAAGGTGCCACTTCCCTGCAAACACGTGGCAGGCCAATTATGTCGAGAAGGGTGACAAATGTGCCACCTCAGTATTATGAAGCAAAGGGAGTTTTTCATGGCTCCTTCTGAGCCACAGGCAACGATTACCTGCTGAAGCAGCTAAAAACTTCTGTTTGTTTTGGCTTAGAGGAAAGAAGGAGGAAGAAAAACCCAGTTCCGGCTCTGGTTTCCTCCTGGAAAGGGAAAGCCATCTCAGTAACTCTTGCTTTTCTGAACTTCAAATACACAAGTACTCAGTGCCATTCAAGCAGTTCCTTCCAGCTGCAGCAGCAGCACACTCCAAAGGCCTGGGACAAACACGGAGGAAACATGCTGAAGTGGCCAAAGGCAAAGGCGGCAGCACAGTTAATCCTTCCCCAGGTACCCTCAATGGGCTGTGTGCCTTGAGGATTCAGGGAGGGGGTGGTGCAAAGCACATTAGCCCATTTCCCTGGGATGAGGAGCCCCAACTTTGTCCCCACAAGCTCTGTGGAGGCCAGGTGTAGACACAGGTACCAGCAAGGAGCATCCTTATCTGGGCCTGGTGGCATTATGGAGTGAGTCCCACTTGGAATCTGTTTTTTGAAAATAGTCTTTTTTTCTTTTTTTCCAAAGGAAGAAGTAAGACTTTGAGCTTAGAAACAATGCTAGTTTCAATTTAAGAGGAAGAGATGGGTGAGAGTAGGCCTGTTTAAGGCAGTTTCACATCTCAGCCACAGCCCATCGTGCTGTTGGCATTGCCCCAGCTAGGGCCACAGTCAGGCACAGGGCTCTGGGCACACACTGGGTTAATTATCCCCAGTGATCATCATCAAACAGCCAGGCCTCTTCTGACAATGCCATGTCCAAAGCTCATTGAAACAGAGCGGTGCCACACTTGGGAACAAGCAGTGTACGGCTTTGGGATAAAACTATTCCAGTAGTGATCTGCAGTCCCTGCTGTGCAGCGATGCCAGACCACAGCACATGAGGAGGGGGCTGTAATGGGACCTGCAGCTGAGCAGCTCTAAATCAGGATCTATTTCAAGGGCTGAGGAGGATAGTGAGGCTGGGTGGAATGGTGGAGGGTTTGGTGGGTGATTTGGGAGAATGGGAGGGGCTGCTGTACCTTGTATTTCTAGATATCCAGTGTCACAAACAGGACATTGCTCAATGACTTAAAAAATTATCTGAGGTTATCAGCCTCAGGATAATGACAAGGTTGTGAACACAGTAGTGTTGCTGGAATTGAAGAGATTCAGCATTGTGACTCGGGAATAAGTGATGATGCTTTCCTCAGATACTGGAGATGAAGGAAAGATAATGCTGATGAAGCGCAGGGAGCCACACACAGCCGCAGTGACTCATCACAGCTGCTCAGGTGACTTTGCAGGCTAGGGAAATATTTGCACAAGCTTTAACAAGTGTTTGTCCTGATGTCAGGGGATACCCTGATGAATTTGGATGGTGGTGATAGGGTAGTGGGCTCCTCTGACCAGGCAAGGGCACAGAGGTCTTCCCTGGGCATACAGGGATATTCACATTCTAAAAACCTCTGGTCAAGAGACCCAATCTGCATTGTAACACTGTCCCTGACAAAAACAAACACTTCTTCTTCAAATGAGGAGCTAATTATAAAACACCTCCAGTTGACGTCCCCATTTAGCCTAGGCAGGATACACTTGGACACATGGACAGCGCTGCCAGTCCTTTTGCCCATACCCAGCTGGGCATCCTGCACCTCTTCCCTACGCACAGTAGTTACACGGGATTTGGTCCACCACAGGACAAGAGCAGGGAGACCTGTTCCTCCTGGCTGTCCCCCCGCCCCACAGTCCCCATGTGGAGGGGCTTCATGGGCACAGCCTAAGACACTCACCTGCATCCACACAAGGAGGTCACAACCTGCCAGTGCGTATCCTCACATGGAGAAGGAGGCTCCAGCAGCTGCTGCATCATTCAGGGTGAACGGGTGGTGAGGCTGGAGCTCACATCTGCTAGACACGCTGCCTAATATGAGTCAAAAATGTTAGGCAGCGTCTTAAAAGTAAACTTCTGTTTGCACTCTCAGAAGAAGAAAATACACCCAGAAATTGTATCTTAAAAAAAAAAAAGAGAAAAAAAAAAGAAGGAAAGGATAAATACAATCCATCAATCCATTAGCAAATTGAATAAAATCAAGGCTGGAATTGTGTTTTGGTGGCACTGGTTTTTGCAAAAGCCCCACACTCCAGTCTCAGAGGTCACTGGCGAGGCAGGATGCTGCCTTTATACTGCTCCTTTGGTGCTCTGCTTTACAGTGGAGATTAATTCAGGGAAAAAAAAAAAAGGATTATTTAAAAAAAAGCTCACCCCTCTCTCTCCTCCACCACCCTCCCCAAGCAGTGATGGGGGATAATGAACTGCTGGGACTGTCATCCAAAGAGTGCTTAATGACAGTATTCACTCTGTGTGTGTAGCATTGGCTGTTCTCAGAGCTCTCATTATGAATAGTTTTCAAGCTGTTTTGACTATTTTCTGTTACAAAGAGAAACTCACTGCTGGCTGCCTATTTTCATTGCTGAAGCTGGCCAATGCAATCCACACGGAGCTGTGACACCATGGCCAACGACTAACGCTCCCATTCTCTCGCCTCCAATTTATGGCAGTGGAGAAGGGCCAGGCTCTCCTTCCCTGTCCCTTGCCTCCTCTTTGCTGCTTTTTTTTGGGGCTCATGCTCTGATTTTGCAGGTGATGCTTCCCTGAACTACCTGGCTACAGTGTCCCGAGTCGCATCCCCTTGTGGTGCTGGACCCATGGGTGTTCATGGCACTGCTGAGCCTGTGCCTCTGAATGTCCACTTCTGGGGGCTCTGAGTCCTCACTGCAGGCTTGGCAAGGGGAAGGGGACGCAGCCTGAGCTTCATCTGTGCTGCAGAGACACCATGAAGATGTGCTAAAGCAATCTGTTCTCCCATCTTTTCCCAGACCCTTTGCCGTGAGACACAATATTTCGGAGGGGCAGCTGAAATCTTGCTGGTGTTAATTTAGTTTCGGTCTGCTCACTGTTAACTTTGGGCTTGCTGCGCTTTTTGTGGCTCCTTTTCCTTAAAGAAAGCTTATTTCTCTTAAAACAGGGCGAGAAGCAGCTTGGCACCACAGACACTTTAAAGATGTTTGAACATTTGCAAGAGGAAGCAAACACATTTTTTAAATATTATGAAAAGCACCTTGAACAACTTCTCAGCAAGAGCCTCCCTCAGGCTCCATCCTTTGCTGCAGGAGTCCATCGCTCAGCCTGGGCGCAGCTGAGGCCCAGTGCATCCCTATACACCTTTGTGCTGCATCTCAGAATCCTGCTCCGGGTAGGCCAACCCCAGGGCCAGGACAAGGACTCAGGATACTAAGTAGGAGATAAGCTCTGCCGAATCACAGTGTTATTAAAAATTATGAGGGACACCCCTCAGCAGCTCCTCTTTGCATCCATACTCAACTGCCAGCCCTGGGGAGTGGCTCATAAAAATAAAGAGGAAAATAAGTGCACGACATAGTCCAGCATCGTCAAGTGAGCAGTGGTTCCTGGGTCTCTCTAAGGTATCATTTCATTGTACCCTAATTATATGAAATTGGGATATGACATGTCTTTGTCTTTCCCCAAATGAGGCTTTCATATTGATGCCTTGATTTCCTGGTCAACATAAAACTTGAGGGGTGGTTTTATTTTTAATGAATTGTGAGAAAAATTAGGGGTAGCTAAGCACAAAAAATTTGCATGTCTGCTAATGTCCAGAGATAATCTGGGTTTTTTAATAAAAAGCCTTTTTCTGGCTAAAAGCCTTTCCTTTCTAGTATTTTGATTCTCCACACACACATCAGTCTTCACTCATCTTCTTGCCCCTTCTGACACAGTGCCACGTTCCTTGTGCTTCTCCACTCATTTTTCTTGGTAGAGCTGTGTCCCTGCCAGCTGCCTGGGCACAGGCACACAAATCACAGCCTCCAGGCATGGGAGCACTGATGGCCAGCAGCAACCATTAGATCATCTCACCTGACCTTCCCTGGTGCAGGGCCGCGGCTGGCATTCAATTACTCCTTACCAACCCCGTAACTCCTGCTTGGCTCAAGTGTATGGGGCACAAACGTGTCTTGTCTGCATCTAAATATATCAAAGGCAAGAGAAAGCACGGCTCTCCTGGGTAGTTTAATCTTTATTAACATTCGCTTTTTAAAAGGTCTGTTTGATTCACAATTTGAATTTGTCTGGCTTCAGCTTCCAGGCGTGGGCTCGTGCGATGCCTTTCTCCTCTAGATTAAACAGCTTTTTAATACCTGCCTTTCTCTCCCCATGAAGGTACCTCACACAGCACAATTAAGTCACCTCTTGATCTTCTTTTTAATAAGCTAAACAAGCTGAGCTCCTCCAGTTTCGCACTGTAAGACATTCCCCCAGCCCTTCCCAAGGATCAAATCTCTAATTCCACCTGATCCCATGCCGGCGGTGGGGGGGAATGCGTGGTGAAAGCAGCCCTGTGCAGCTGAAGAAATTAAGAAGCTTGCAGGCAAGCTTCTCTCTGCTGCCTGCTCCCCCAAAGAGCCTGCATTTTTGGGGAGGCTACTTAGGGCTGTCTGGTGATGTCCCACCCCTCTCCGGGGACCTCCCCCTGCCAAGCTCCCCAGCTGAGCAATAGGGAGACAGTACCACAGCTGCCTCCCCACATGTATGTAGGAGATGCCAGATGAGCAACAAAATTTAAGGCTATTTCCTTGTGTGGAGTACTTGGGGTGTTCCTAGAGCTACCACCGGCTTTACACCACACTGCCACACCAAGCCATCCCCATCAAATTTAGCCAACCCTAAAACTCACAATTCCCTGTGGTTTTAAGTGTCTTTGGTGCCATCACTCAGTGCTTCCCCCAGGGCACCCACAGCATTTACTGACCAAAACAAGCAACTGGACAAAGCCTTTCCTCATTCACCATTTACCTGGAGGAACAATAAAACAGCACTGGCCGAAAAATGGAAGCCAATCCACATGCCATGCTGCACACACATTATTGGCAAAGAGTCATAACTTTTGATCCATTTTTTAATATGTTTCCTTCTGAACTGGAGCCCAAGTGCCCCAGCCAGTGAATGCAGGGACGGGGATATTTTGGGTGATGCAGCTTTATAGCCAGCCAACCCACAAGATGTATTTTAGCCACGGGCTTCAGCAATACGATTTCACACAGCGTTATAACATTTTAGCTGGGAGAGTAGGCAGGGCCCCTTGCGTTCTCCACCGGGTATTTGTCCTGCCTGTAAATCAATTACAGCAGACACGGCATGCATTAGGATTGCTGCTTGGCACCTATTTCAGCCCTGATATATGTTGCTCTGCTCCGCAACAAACGACTCAGATAAACCTCCAGGAGGTCGCGTCTGTCAGCAAGGTTTTTATTAGGTGAGCCATGCCCATTCTCACAACGGTAGGGCTACCTGGCAGAAAATTGTAAGCTGTTTCCCTTGGAGGGGGTGAGCCCTAAATGAGTTTCCCGGTCTCACTTTGGGAACACACTCGGATATTAAAGGGACCAGAGAGTATCATTACTGCCAGGTGATAAAAACAACCACTATTTGGGAAGACTGATGGCCTTTGTAAAAGCTCCCAACAGAAGCTTCATTCTGCACAGTGGATAATAACAGCCGTCTTGGGCTGAAATCCCAAAGCAGCTGCATTTTCCAAGGCTACAAAAGTGACTTCAGGATTTCTGGCGCCACATTGCTCAAACATCACTTTTTGGCAGTCAGAAAGCCCAAGAGCGGTTAATATTCTTCAATGATCACAGCTTAAAGATGTCATCTGCTCTCTCCCCCCTTGCAGCTCTGCTTTCTGGATTGCCTCCCTGTCTCAGCAAGGGTGAGGTGTCAGTAAGAGCAGAGGTTACCTGGGGCAGGAAAGTCAGCAAACACATCTTCAGCCTTGCAACAGGAAGTGGAAGGTTTAAGTCTAACTTTTCTGCCACTAAAATAGCTGCCAGCTATTTGACATCATGAGGACATCATTGCATCACTCTACAGACATGACCTTTCATGACAGCTTGTGCTCTGGGAGCAGGCTGCATCTTCTGGTACCATCTCCAGCCTGTTTCCACTAATTGGAGTCCCCTGCCTGGCAATCACAGCTCCCTGACCACTGGTCCTGGGGCAAGGCACAGGCTGGGACATTTCATTTTCCTGCCACTCTCTTGGCCATGGCCACACTGAGCAAGCTGTCCCAGCTGAGAAACAGCCACCCTGCTCAGGAGCTACTGGAACCTTTCCAGGGTTTTGCCAGTCTTTGGACCAGGGTGTTGCAAGAAGTACAGAGCTGTCACCAGCTCACCTGGGTGCCAGTCAGATCCCCGCTGATCTACTGACCAGCTTAACACAGAGTTAATTTCTGTGGCCATTTCCTGCACCCCTTTCCATTCCCACATCACTGGTCCCATGGCTGACTCTGAGACCCCAGAGGGAAGGTAGAGCAGCATGGGGATGTGGTGAGGCTGTGGTGTGCCATCCCCCCACCACTGTGCCAGACCCGGCAGCCTGGAGAAGGGTCTAAGCAACAGGGATGCCTCTCACCAGTGTCCCTGCCTCAGGGCAGAGGCTGAAATGGGGGCAACATTCACCAGAGGGCAAATAAAAAAGCCACAGCACATTTCAGCTCTGTCCTGTTCATGCCCCGCCTTGTCAGAGCAGAGGTGCTGGGTGCACGGGCAGGGGTGCTGGCCAACCCCTTGCACACCCGGTGCTGGGCTGGGGCTGTTCACAGCAGCCACAGGCTGGCCCCTGCACCAGCGCTGCCCCACACAGGGAACTGGCTTCAGGCTGCTTTCACAAGGTGCCCCATTGCCAGTGTCGCTTGCATTCATCGCTGACACCTATTCATCCAGCTCAAGTGCTTTCTTCTATGTGGGTTTTCTTGGCTGCTTTCTCTAGATGAAGATTTTCTGAAGACTGCTGGTTCCCTTTGTAACCTTTCAAGAGTCCTCTCTGTATGAAGTTCTCTTCACATCATCTCCAGCAGATGCAGGTAATAAAGTCGCAGCAGATTTACGAGTTTGAGAATCTCATTATATCTATCTACCCATCAGGAAAAGGAGCTGTCTTTAAAAGAGTCAGGGGATGGATTTTGCCATTACCTATTGTTTAAAAAGATGAAGAAACCCTCTTCAATCCTTCCCAGCCACAACTGTGTAAAAACACCCTCTGAATTCACCAAGCACAGTGCCAGCTTATGCCAGCATCAGGACACAGTGCCACAGCTCTTTGGAGGGCGCGAGCACCCAGCTCCATGTCTGTGCATCTCAGCCAAGCACCTCAGCTGGCNCAGAACCACTTCAAAGAGCACTGCAGCTATCATCTAACTGGACTGCTACCACCACCCTGCCCGGCAGGGTGTCAGGTCGTACCCTGACTCTGTCACCTTAAACCAGTGTTGCTGTATTATTGCTCTGTTATATATATAAGTAAAGAACTGTTATTCCTATTCCCCATATCTTTTTCTGAAAGCCCCTTAATTTCAAAAATTACAATAATTTGGAGGGAAGCGGGTTGCATTTTCCATTTCAAGGGAGGCTCCTGCCTTCCTCAGCAGACACCTGTCTTTCAAATTAAGACACATGCCCATGAAGCATTGGGGTTTTGCTATGGAGCCTAAAAAGGACTACCATCCTACCTCCATCCATCCCATCACAGAGCCGACATCACAGCCATCCGCCCTGGCAACAGCTTGCCATGAAGGACAAAGGCTGCAAGCAAACAAGGTAGAAGAAAGAGAACCAGAGGGACTGACAGTTTTCAGAAGAAGTCAGGTGTCAGGAAAGACATGACAATCTGCTGTCCCACCCCACACAGCACTGAAGCCACTGCCCTAATGAGTCCTCACAGCAAGCACTCAGTCCCAGGCTCTGTGGGAGCAGTGCAGCCAGCTCCTTGCCTGTTCCCATGCTGTCCACTGCTGCTTTCCCAGCAGCCAGGCCAGCTCTCCTCCAGGGAGCTCCCATCTGCCTGTGCCTGTTGGGATGGGGGTTTGCACCAGGAAGGGCTGACACTGGAGACACTCAGAGGCAGAAGCTTCTGGGTAGTGCAGGAGAGGGTTAAACAAGCACATTAGCAGGATCCAGCCTGGTGGATCATGGTAAGGGGTCATGTGTTTGCCATGTTCCTCAACCACATCAGTCAGGGATTTGTAATGGCTGAAGTTCCCACTTGGGAAATACATTTTCCAGGCATGGTTCCAAGTCAAAAGGCAGCTCTGCAGCCCTATTGTGAGCATGATTTTGCAGCTTATTTGCAAATGGTCAGAGACCTGTCTAGCATTTCTCCCAGACCAGCTCATTCCTAAATCGCTCAGCAACCCCTACTGTGCTCAGCCTTGGAGCCAGAGAAGCCGCTGGGCTCATCCCCAATTCTGTGCTGGGTTACTTTGTTCAGGGCAAGCTGGGAGGGGGGCACCAGGATGTGACAGATATCTGACGTGAAATCATGGCTTCTGCAAGGTCAGCAGGGCTTTGGTCACCAGCTTACAGCCACAATTTCAGCTTGAAAATGCTAGTGTCTAGGGCCTTCAGTCACTCTCTGCTCTGTTTCACAGATCTGGAGCCTCTTTCTCTGCAAACATTACAAATCAGTTTTGATCTTTCCCATCAGCCTCTTTTGCAAACACACATCCCATGCGACATCTCTGCTCATACATCGAAACACTTGCAGAAACAAAGCAGAAACCTGTCAACTAAAAAATTAATTAGGGTAGAACCCTGATTCTGAACAAATAAGTAAAAACCCCACCTCCCTCCAGCTCTTCAAGCAAAAATCTCCATGCAAGGATTAACTGCCAGTGAGCAGTAATAGCCATTTCATTTGAAAGGTGACTACTCTGTAGCTGAAATGTCAGAGTTTACTTTGGAAACACTTTCTGCTTTTTTACAGAAGAATAGGGAAAAAGCCCACCCTCAACCACTGCAAATCCTCACTGTTGTATGAAGCAAAACACGCATCCCATCTGAAAGCCTTGGTTCATGATGATATTTTGTCTAATGCTGATCTAATTTGTGAGGCACAGCCTGTGTTCGAAGAGTCACTATATGTGTAGCACTAAATCCAGGCCCTGATGGGATGGGATGCCCCCATCTTCACTGCCCCTGGCCTTGGTTTTCCAGATGCTGGGCTGGGGCTGCAGCCGTGCTTTAGCACCACTCAGACCCTGCAGCTCAGAGCACCCACCTTGCGCTTGGGCAGGGTGAGTGTGGAGCAGCTGAGGGGTTGGCTCTTCACAGGGACTTTCACCCCTGAAACCCTCTTGACAACAACAGCAGCTGAGGTGAGCAGAACTTCTACGAGCTGTGCCAGAGGAGGAAGGCTTTGGAGGGGAGCAGTTGCAGGGTGCTGGCTGAATAGCAGCTGACAGCAGAGGGGCTAGAGCACTGCAAGAGCAAGTGCTCTGAACAAACTCAAGTGCACCACAGCCCAGGTGCTCCCAGGCCACCACGGCAGCAAATGGGCCAGTGCCAGAGTGTGGGAGTCCACAGTGTCCGCATGGTTTCAGTGGCGGGGCAGCAGTGACACCAATGGAGCATCTCACTGGTTGTGAGCTGGAAGGAGAGAGAGAGCTGCGGCCCCACTGTAGGCTGGCAGTGACCACTACCAGTACACCAGCTTCTGCCTCTTCCCTTAGCACAGCATAAAATACAGCTGATAGAGGAGTTTTGGTGCAATCTACAGACAGATTTCAGTGCAAGACTCAGCAAAAATGTCTTCTGCTTGAAAAAAAAAGCCTATCAGGAGTAGAGACAAATTCTGATTTAGAAGAGAGAGGGGAAAACCAATCCTCAAAGAAAAGAGACAACAGTTTTGGCCAACAGACCATGGCATCCATTAAATAAAACAACCTGTCATTTGCATTCACTTGGCAAGTGACTAGACCTGAACTTGGCTGCACACTTGATGATCCACCATTACTTTCCAGGGAGGAGGTTGAAATATTCTTATTCCTATTCATTAGGCCAAAGTAATTCTCTTAATGCCACTGAACCAGCCATGGACAAGATGCTGCACATAATGTCATTGGCAGTGTTGCTAAATGAAATCCCTCTGCAAGCAGTCAGGGGAATCAATACTCACAGTAATTTGTCCTTCCAAGTTTTCCTCCCACGCCATCTTATTTGTGGTGTCAGCCTATGCCAGCTCTATCTACCTCAGTCATGTGTGGGGCATGGAGGGTCCTGGGGCTGGGTGGGTGCCCCAGTTAGGTGCTCTGCCTCTGCTACTCTCCTCCATTTAGAAGCCCCCTCCCAGACCCATGGGCAGCACCTCTGTGCAGCCCAACACGTTGTCTTGGGGCAGGCAGGCTTTGTTGTAGGACTGATCAAGAGCCAAAAGAGAGATATGAGGTGCTCTCCCCTGGCTCCTTCCAGTACAACGGGCTGATTTTATAACACATACCAGAATAGAATCATGGCTTTTTCCAGTAATTGGAAATATAACAAAGCCTTCATTAAATTATTAGCCAGAAATTCAGCTTCTGTTAGACAATGCTGCCACACCACGGCAAACATGTCAGGCCATCAGTGAGCACAGGGCCCAGGGACAACCCAGCCTCACACATTAGCTGGAGTAAATCATTATTACTTCCTGAGCCCTTGCTTTGGAACACATTAACCATCAATATTGCAGCACTCAATGTCGATCCATATTATATCAAATCATTAGCAGAAAGTTAATCATTACAAAAAGAAGAGGTCTCAGCTGACAATTCAGTCATTTGCTATGTGAAAGCACTATCGTGACCACAGCAGCACAAAGGTTCAGGCTCGGTGGCACTGCTCACTACCTGAACCTGTCACCGTGACTGGTAGGTATAGGTAGAAGGGCCCCTGTCTGTCCACAGTCAGAAGAAGGGACACATCCAAGAGACAGAAAAATTCCTTCCAAATCCCCATCTTCCCCAGCCAGCGTGGGAGCCAGCTCAGTGGCAGAACCTCTCCCAGGATCAGGCCTGAAATGAGATTTCAGTTGCAGCCACTGTCACCCCACAGTGCAGCCAGCCAGGAGCCCTGCAAACCCAGGGAGGTCTGCACAGCGGGAGGGCCCCTTTAGAGTTCTGTCTTGTCATAAAAAAATATATATTACCAAAGTTCAAACCCTTGTGTTTCTTTTCTGCTGGCATAATAACTCTGAAATGTATTATTGCTGAGACACTCGCCTCTCTCTGCCAACAACTCCCTGGAGAAAAACACTAGCAGAAGAAAAGAACTTTTCACAGCTTCTTCATAAAAGAAGTCAGCAATCCACTGGACCTAATCAACTTTTCCTAGAGATGATGGGGACAGAGCTTCAGCTGCAGTACACCAGTAGAACTGCATTGGTATGTCACAGAGAAGGCTCCAAATGTGCTCTGTGTCTTAGCCAGTCTCTGCCATGGAAGCAAAAATTTGTGTTGCTGCCTCCTCCTCTGCCAGCTGTGCTAGGAAAGGGTGGAGGACCAATATTGCAGTCTAGGAAGAACTAATAGGAAAAGAGAGCATTTAAGTAAAACCACTCACCAACACTGTAGATCTCCTTACCAGGTCAGCCTGCCAGTGCATCAGCACAGCTGGATGGTGTGTGTGAAGAGAACCCACAGCTGATTTAGGATAACAGCCTAAATCAGGTGGTTTTTCGGCTGCTCTTTTCACTCAGCCACAAAACACTGGTGCCAGAAATCTCAGCAAGAGCCACATTAGTGGCTGGTCTTTCCACTGCCAGGAGCTGTGCCGTCTGCAGGAGAAGACTTCCATTTCAGAAAGCACCTGATGGCCTCCAAGCTAATTTTCCCTGCTCCCTGAGATGAAGGCAGCCACAGATGCGGTTAGAACTTTGATTATTTTTTTTTAAATCATTTGAGAACTCATCTTGCCAGAGAACAGTTGGAAATGATAGTCCTAAGCAGCTCAGAGGCAGCTCAGCTGGCAGACTTCAAAATAAGGCCATTGTACTAAGCATTTAAACTGAAAAAATTAAGGGTTTGGCAGTGAGACAGTAGATCAAAAACTGATACTGTCCTGGGGTTTTGCAATCAGGCAAGGACCAAGGGCATGAGGTGGGGCTGAGCTGGCCCAGCATGCTGCTCAGCTCTGCAGGATGAGTGCTGAGCCAGGGAGGGTGTCCCTGCCACAGGCAACTCAGACCTCAGCCAGCAGCACCCCATGTCACTTTGCCATGTTCCCTTCACCTGTCACCAGGGACACCAGCACTCTCTCACCCAGCAGCACGTTCAGACACGAAGTGGGAGAGCATCCTGCCCAGCAGATCAGGGATCTCGATCCATGCTGCAAAATCTGGACCCCAGTGCCATTGTTTCTGGGGTGTGTGCTGGCAGCAGCAGCAGCAGTAGGCAGATACAGGCACCTGAGAAACCAAGCATGTGAGGCAGTGGTTTGGGGCAGACCACAGGGGACCGCTTCTTCCCTTCCTTCAGTTCCTAGTGGAGAAATAGAAAGGCAAATGTAATCAATTTGGCATGTATCTATTTACTATGAGCACATACAAAAGACTCATAACAGATCTCCTCCCCCACCTTTGGCAGTCAGCCTACATGTTGGCAAGCAAAAGATGTTATCTTAAAGATTCACTGCAATACCCTGAGTCATGCTGGAAGTCTGAATCCACCAGGAAGGCTGCTGAAGTCAAGGACCTGTCTCCCTTTGTATTGCTCATAGCGATGTTCACCGCTATGCTCACACCACCAGGACCGAGGGAGCTCACGGACAGCAACAGTTCACCCGCCTTTTTCAAAGAGTGGGAGATACGGGCATCCAGTCCTGGCCCTGGGACCAAGATTACAACAGCACCGCTCCACCACAGTTCTGCCTCAGCCAACTGGGCTTTAACTGGAACTCCCGCTAAACCTCACCTTCATTTGCAGGGCCCCTGGGGGCAAGTGAGGTTGCTGAGGTGGCTGCCTCGGGGCGCCAGGCTGTGGGAGATGCTGTAAGCCAGAGTATGTGACAGAAGAGCAAAGGCAGTGGAGCTAAACTGATTTACATCAGCTGAGGAACTACCACACGGTTGGGCAACAGAGCATAGCCATTCAAGGGAGGAATAGCAAATTCAAAGCCCAGCATTAACACAACCCTCAGCTGAGCAACTCAAGGACTCCGAGGAGAAGAAATTCAAACCATGCAGCAGCCTTAAATCAGGTGGATTTGGAAGCCGAGAATTTTACACCTTCATGTCCCCATCAGGCAAATTTGGACTTACGCAGCAGAAACCTGAACTTTTCTGGAGGACTCCTTCTCCCAAACTGTAAAGTTTTCTGTAAAAGCAGGTATCTGTTCCCACTATTTCAGTGACAATCACTTTTCAGAGTAGCCAGAGCTCAGCAGAAATAAAGTCCTATGGCCTCTGCAGATGGTGGGACACAGCATACTTCAGTAGTCCTCAGCAAACAGGAGAGCCTGCACCACAGAACATGGTTTAACCAGATTGTGAGCAACAATTTTTCAGCCATCCCCGGACAGAAAACTCGCACGGCAAAATGCTGCATCACTGAAATCCATTTGAGGGAAAGGGGGCTCACAGTGGGCTCTGCAGTCTGAAACGGCACAGAGGTCCCAGGTGTACATCGGAACCACATTTTGGGGCAAAGCGGACACAAAATGTATCACATTATGGTCATCTGCAGACTACCAGATGGAATTAGCACATTTGTGACAGCTGTTAGTTATTGCAGGGAGATGTATAGATCTGAAGGCTAAAGGGTCAGATAAAGTCATTTCATATGAACTCCTACAAGACACAGGCCACAGAAACATAAGTCCATAATTTCTGTCTGATCCCAGGCTTGTCTCTTAGAGAGATTTTCAATCTGGATTTGAAGATACCGAAGGCTGGAAACTCTTTGGAAACTCTACCATTCTTCCAAATACATTAGTAGGGAATCCTAAGCATTAAGAAGGGAGACACCCTGTTTTTACCTGTCTTCATCTTTCAGGCATTGTATATTGTTATGCTTTTGTCCTCCAAATTAAACGGCCTCTTCTCCCAGAAGCCTTATTTCTAAATAAATACTTTGAGATGATGATCCAGTCACCTCTTAACCTTTCCTTTGTTATGCTAAATTAGTTTAAACTTCCTTCATGGCTCCCTTCTGAGAAAGTTTTCCAACCTCTGAACCTTCTTCTCTCCCAAGGCAACCCCTGGCAACCCCTCCGGCCCCACCAAAGGAGCTGCTTAATTGAGCAGGAAGACAAAGCTGATTACGCAAATCACTCTGGAAGGTAAGGAAATATGCTGCTGGTCACACCCCTGGTGTCCTGAGGCTTCCACAAAACTTCCTTGTCCCAGACTGGATATGCTGACACCCGACCATCATCCCTCCATGAGTGCCCTGCCAATGGCACCCTGCCTGGTGCCCCTGCTGCTGCCATCACCCCAGCCCTATGGCCCTGGCTTTCCCAGCACCAAGGGCACCGGGAGATGCTGTGCACAGCCAAATCTGTTAAGCAATTAATTAACAGCGATAATTAACCTCTTCGATTACTTTTATGCCTTCCCAACAAAACTCTGGGGTGCTTTTGTTTACTTGCTGTGTGGCAACTGCTTGATGGATTTATACGAAGTAAATTAATAAATAGGCAGTACCCATGGAAAGAAATAATTGGAAGGACTTAATGTCACTGATTAAATTATCCATTCAAAAAGCAAGCCTTTCAGCAAAGCTTTTTTCTTCTCTCCTACATCCGCACATCAGGAGCTCAGTGCCTGTCAGGCCACCTCTCCCTGCGCCGACACAGCTCTCCTTTAAGCCCACCTCTGCCACAGCGCTTCAAAGGCACGTGGCGGTGGCTGACAGCGAGGATGACATTTGTCACGCTGACCTTCACCACCGCATCATTCCCCCTGCTGTCCCAACACCCATCTTCTGCCCACGCCTCCGTGGCTGCCCCCCCGACCCCCACACTGACATTTCCAGCTCTTCCGCGCAGGGACTGTCCGGCTTCAGCAGGAGAGCGCAGGTCGCTGCCTCGATGCTGGCCGGGCCGCGGAGCGGGCGGGGCCCCTCAGGCTCTGGGGCCGGCAGCGGCGGGGCCCCGCGGGCTGCGGGGCTGGCACGGCCGGGCAC
>VYZQ01019692.1:0-32386 GCA_013400655.1 Mystacornis crossleyi
GCAGCCTTGATCAATCAGTCCAGCAGGAAGAATGAGCAACACCACTGTGTTTGCTAGGAGCTCCTGCTCCCACTGCCTCCCCCTAGAAGGTGAAGGCAGGCAGGCTGCCTGGCCGGGGTGTCTGTGCTCCCTGTTGCATGGATTATCTGCATCCTGCACAAGGGCAGCACGAGGAGAGGCTGCACAGGCGCACGCACACCCCCCATTTCATTAACTGCTTATAAATGGACCTTCCTTCTCGAAACAGATTTCTGCCTGAGGTGGTGTCAATTTTTCATGTTCCAAGGAGATTGGGAGCGCTGCCGGCAGGAGGAGCAGGCAGATAACAGGTTTATCGGGTGGCCGCACCGTGTGGCTGCTCCGTCATTCCGACAGCCTAACGGGGCTGAAGGATGGCTCCGGGGGTGTCAGCGCACGCTCTCACCGCACGGAAACTGTTACTCCACAAAAAGCGACACCAAATTAAGTGTTGACATTAAAAGTGTTGTAAAAACCTTCAAGTTCTTGCAAGATACCATTTTCTTAAGGTGAAAGAAATGCAGCAAAATGAAGATTTTTTTTTCCCCCATATATGCCAACATATGCTCTGCTGGTTTAGGAAGCAGCCAGCATTCTGTATGTCACACTATTTTTTTCCCCAACCTTTTTTTGGAAGTGTTGACGCAGCATTCTAGTAGCAGTATTCTCACCAATGATCTATCTTCATTGCTTTTTTCCAATATTCCTTTACTAGGAAGTGTATTTTAGCTATCATTTTTGCTTTGGTGGTCATATGCAGATATTTATCCGTTTTATCAATAAAATCTTTAAAACTACTGACAAGTCTAAAGGAGCTGACACAGAGGTTTTGAGAACAAGGTTATTCTTTCAACATATTGCTGCAGAAAATCCAGGAAATATTTAGTTGCCCGGTCAAAATGTTCAAAGAAATATTTTACAGAAATATTTCTGAAGTATCTAAACTGGTTTTTTATCAGCTTCCTGAAAAATAATGCACTAGTGTGTTTTATGCCGCACCCCAAAATCAAGGTTATGCTGTAATGCAAGTCCTGGCCCAATAAATATCAGCATCCATGGGCAAGGACACTGGCCAAAACAAGGGCAAAACTTGATGGGATGAGAGGCTGAATCCATGATTCAGTGGATTAAAGTGTTTGCACAGCCACGGGAAGGGAGAAACGCCAACCTTGGGGTGCAGGTTCCCACGGACGGGGTCTCACCACTTTCCCATGGACTGACCCAATCTCCATCTCACATGTGCAACATCTTAAAAGCCGTAATCACAGCATCTGCTCAGGGTCGGCGCTCCTTTGGGAAATGGTGAGTAGCTGATGCTGTTCTGAGTCCCCAGAACGCAGAACCTGCAGCTGCCTGGCTTTGATCTCAGTGCAGACAGAGGCCACGAGCTGTGCATTGCCCCGGGGTGAAGCCACAGGCAGCCTCTCTACTACGGAATATTCTGGGACCTGCTCCGTAAGAATGTAAGACTCAGCCAAAGTCAACATCAGCTGCACAAAATGCATCACTTCACGGAGGACACAGACAAGGCCAGAGGCAGAGGTTGCAGCTGAGCCTCATTTCAAAAAATGACTAAATGTGATTCCTTTGAGAAGGAAACATCAAACCAAGCCACGCTCTGCACCACAAAGGTGCCTTCACAGAAACAACAGGTACCAGCTTGCAGCCACTAGGAATCAAGAGCAACTTTTTCATGCAAACATCTCAAAATCCCCTAAATTCATGGATGTGGGAAGATGGGAGGCTTCTCCCTCTCTCATCTGCCAGTAGCACTGCTGCTGCCCCATGGCCAGCTCCCCACGACCCCAAACATCCCTGGCTCTAGGAGGTCGTATCCCACGTACTTCCCGCAGCAGCACCAGGGTCTTGCTTAGACCAGCATCACCTCAAGCTCTCGGGAGCCTTTCCCTCTCCAGACAGGCACAGAGACTTCAGCATGCAAGCAGTGTTTAAAACACCCTAATTAGATCGATCTTGACTTCAGCTTGGCGTGTTGGAATACAGATTAATCTATTCCATGGCTGGCACTGGCAGCTGCAACAGCAGGAGGTCCTGTCAAATCAAGCTGTAACATTACACTCCTCTGCCTTTATTATCCCCTCCCCCTGCTTTTTTTTTCTTTTTACATTTCATTATAATGGACATCTGCCTGGCAGGGGAGGAAGCTCAACAGTGAGGAAGAGGAGCCAAGCATCATCCTGCAGGAAAGGGGACAGGGGGCAGTTCTGGAGGCCAGGAACAGGAGCCCATTGGAGGCAAAGTAGGATGAGCTGGTGAACCCAGCAAACACATTTAAGAGCCTTCTGCTTGTAAAGAACACCTAAGATAAATTGTAGTTTCTAATTAGAAGCAGGAGAATACTAGAGAAAAGCAAGTCAGTTCTTTGAGATACTTCTACCCCTCCTACAAACACAGCTCTGGCTTCACGGCTGCTGGGAAACCTGGATGAAGCCCCTGGCCCATCCCAGGATTATAGGTGGCACCGGGACATGCTGTTCCAATGGTGTAGCATCTGATAACCTGACTTATTTTCATGTGCACTAATAATCTGCATTTCAGAAGAGCAACCCACTCAAGTATCACTGCATTTTGCCAAGAAAAATCTTATCTTAAAACACTGATACAAGCAAGAAACACCAATTTTATGGATGGCTAAAGGGGGGCCTGGGAGGATTGGAAAAGCTCCACATGCAACAGCCCCGGTGAGCTGGATCCAGCCATCAAGCTGAACGTAAAACAAAATTCTTCCTATTGACTGAGAAACTTTATTTTTCTGATGTTCTTGCAACAGAGCACGCTCACTTTAATTGAGATAAATTTAACTCTGTTCTCAGCATCATGGCTCACTCAAATCACAGGTTCCTGTCGGAGGGTGATGGTGAAATAACAAATTGGCATAATAAAGTTCTGTTTAAACAGACTGATGCCTTCCCCGGGTGCTCACTCCTCAAGACCACCGAAAGAAAAACACTTTCTGCTGGCTGGCAGAGGGTGCTCAGTTAATAACGGTAACTCCTTATCAGGCCGTGTTTCTGCTGCTGCCTTTTCACTTCCCCGTGCCCAGGGAACCTGGTTCTGCAGCAGACATTCATTCCAAGGGCTCTGCTGCCTTTAGTGCGTGTCACAAAGGAGTAAAAGTATATTTACTAAGAAATGGGTTTTGTTGTTGTTTCTAAAGGGAGGGTATAGCTGAGGATCTCCTAAAGAGGCTTCGTTACTGATAGAGGGCTAACAAGCAAAACACCCCAGCGACAGGAATTCTCCTTTGGAAATTGGCTGAACTAATTCTCAGGTTATCAAATTAAGCATTCCTAAGTAAAACTGACATCTAAGACAAGAGAAGGCATTTAAATGAAGATGAATTGGACAAACATCCTTTTATAGTTCATTACACTCTCCAAGTGAGCAAAACTCGGCTGCAAATAACCATCCTGAGAAAGAGCAGGAGGATATACAGCCTGTCGAGCCAGCTATGATTGCTTCACTACAGACTCCCTAATTCAGGAGGAATTTGTGTTTTCTCCATTTTTAGCTCACTGAGACTGTTCAAGAATTTCAAGCCAGCATCCAGTGCTGTGACTCGACTGTGCTGAGAGCCGCTGCACCCTCGAGGACAGGGACAACACCCTGACCCTCAGCTCTGCAACAGGAAGGTTTTGGGAATGCAGATGCTTGTACAGCACCTCCCACATTTCAAAAGTCACAACACCGAAGTGCTGCTTAAAATCTTACCCTCTATTTATGCCAAGAACCACCCAGAGCCAGATTCCTGTCCATTCCCTGCAATTGCAGACACTAAAGGGACACTGCTGTTCAACCAGCTCACAGCATGGCACCTCCTACACAGCCAGGCTGGTTCTCTTTCTGGCTGTCCAAGCCAGCTGGGCACTCACAGGAGTAATGCGACCCCACAGACACAGGAAAACCCGGAGCCGTTTCTGTCTTCAGCTGCAAAACGTTTCTGGTTTGAGTTGCTTCACTGCCTCAGAAAAAGGGAAATTGCTTCCAACAAGTTTTTTCTCCCAAACCTAATATCCTAATATAATGATCTGTACAAACACAGGCAAAATTCAAGTGTAGATAATGCGCACTCAGTTAGACACCACAGGCCCAATCTTCAGGCTCAGATCATCCATAAAGATGGTTAAGAAATTTTCCCTTTCTTTTTTCCTAATTACATAGTGTACATAAAGCATAAATACGTGCAGTTTGGATTTAAATTGTTCACAGACTCCCTAGAGTAAAATAATTTTTAAACACTGACAATGTTTAAAATGCAGCTAACCAGCACTGACACCTTTATGCTAGCATTTAGAAAGAAGAAATACATTACAGAGAAGTTACTTTTATCAAATTTAATTTGGATTATAAATTTCTGCAATAAATAAAAGCTAAGCAAGTCACATTGAGATTTTTTTTCACCAAGGTATTTATTATTTTGCCACATTCAGAACACTGCCTTGGAGACAATAAAACAAACATGGTTTTATAGACTATCTCTTATGTAAATAGCAACACTGCTATAAAATAAAGACAAGGGGATATTTTCCTACAACCATCAGATACACAGAGAAGATTTGGTGCTCTAGAGATTGAGCAGTGGATGTCCTGGGAGAGGTGAAGCACCTGGAACCACAGCAGGTGCCAGGATGCCCAGCCTGGTGGCACTTCAGCCACTGCAGACAAAGGCACAGAGGCACAGGAAGAGCTGTTTGGTACCTCACCCAGTGCTGGAGCATTTTAGCAAGGCTGGGTTTTAGGCAGCTGTAATTAGGCCCCAGGTTTCAGAGTCCAGCTGAGGATTTCGTGTTTTATGGCACAGACTGGGGTGCCCAGCCCGACAGCAGCACCCCAGCAGCAACACAGAGAAGGCAAGCACAGCCCCGCTCCTCAGAGCTGCTTGAAATAAATACTGATGCCACTGCTGCAAAACCATTCCAGAGAATCTCTGAAAGAAATCTCTTCTTCCATTCGGCATACATATGAAAACTCTCCTAATAGAAGAGTTCTAATTATTTTTTTTAAAACAGATTGAACGCAGGATAAAGTTTTTATGAAAAAAGATGACAGGAGCAGACTGAACATGAGCATTCTTTTTGGTCAGTAAACAAAGAGATAAGCAACAAGCAGCATGTTCCTAGGACCAGAACAACACGGAGGGAACCAGTCATGCCACACCTGCACCATTTCCTTTAATGCCAGAGGCACCCAGGGGCCTGTACTATGTTCCCCCACAAGGAGCAACTACTGCATGGTTGGGGCAACACTCAGCAGAGTAAAAGCACAGGCTGTGCTGCTTACACTGTGTCAGGACAACGGCGTGACAGGCCCCAGGGAACCCTGCTGAACATCTCTATTACCTCCCGTCGTTAGAAATTCAGTAACTCACTTGCCCAGTGATGCAAAACAAAGAAAATTGGACTTACTACCACAGCCTTTTAGGGAGAGTTTATTTTAATAGAACTGATTTCTGGACTCATCTTAATGTTCTCCATTTCTTCTGCATGTTAATGAGACAGAGGTGTGATACAAAGCCTGTTTGCACAGATCACTCCATTTTCCTGAGGGCAGATTGGTTTTTCATGCTATCACAGAAATAGTCAGGAACTGACCCTGTCAGGGCTTTCCAGACTAATCCTCACAGCAGCCAGGACTGCACACAGGTATCAACTGCAGTCTCCAGAAGAAGCAGATGAGACAGAGATTAGCTCACTTTCCAAAACTGAAAAATTAAGTCAATGGCATGAGCCACAGACTCAGATCTCCAACCAGAATCTCCTATTCCCACTGAAGCTTTCTCTCAGTAAGAAGAATTAAACAAACCTCACTTCCACACTGCAAATGAAAATTTCAAAACATCCCCTAAATCCATCGAAGCACAACTGCGTATTTTATTATATAAACCTGCAATTTTATTACATAACCTACAGAAACCAAACCTATCTCTGCAAGTCCATTACATAAACCCCAGACCACACGACAGCATTTCCCCCTCACCGTTATCTACCCAAGACAAACAACACAAGGCAGATAAAGTGACCAGAACTGTCAGCTGGTGTGTGAATCGCTCTGGGGCTGGGTGACAGGTGAGCCCCTGCTCTCCACCTGTGCCAGGAAAGCAGCCACTGCCACACATATGCCCAGCCCATGCCACTGCCCATTCCTTGTCCTCAGGAGGGAGGACAAACAGATGCCCAGGGAGCTGTCCCCAGCTCAGCAGTTCTGCCAGAGGAAGGAGCTGCTCAGTCCCAGCTGGTGCCTCAGCCAGCACCCAGAGAGCTCTGCAGGGACAGCACCTCCCTCCTGGGCTTGGGAGAACACCTGAGTCCCACCTGAGCTGCCAGGACAGCCCCAAAGCAGGGGATTTGGGTTTAGAGCTCTTATGTTGTTGCTGTTTCCTTCCACTTTCCCTTGGTTTGCTGCTTTAAGAGCTCAGGATGGATCCTAGGCACGTCTCAGGCTCACTCACACCTCTTCAGCTTTTGACAATATTCACTCTCTGTAGAACTGAGCTGAGCAATCACCTGGCACAAAATCTTAAGCATCACTAGAAGTATTTAAAGTTTCTTCCAAGACGGTCAATGACCAACAAAATGGGAAAGGCAGTGTTGCCAGGGGCAGGAGGGACTGACCACTCAGCTCAGCATAAGGTCCCACAGTAATCGCAGTTTTACTCCTCAGCAGATCTCTGTTAAAGCAGAGTTCTCCAGGGTAGAGAGTTAAAAAATATAAAAAAGAAAAAAAAAGCAACTTCAAAAGCAACGCAGTTTATTTCTGCAATGCCTGATGTTCATCCAGTCACACTTCAGCGCTCAGAGCCATGAAAAGACTGCTTTTGAGGTGACATTTGTAGTTGCCTCATTACTCTTTTCAAAAGAGTTTTGCATCAGAGTTAGAGCTTCAAACAACAGACTCTACAGGAGTAAAGTAACTTATTAACAGCACATGAAATTGGATCGCCAGGAGCTGCTGATACCAAAACAAGCAGGACAAGTGTGCCCTCAACAGCCGGCTGTGACAGGGAGCAGCAGGCTGGACACCGAGACCTGAAAGCTGCAGGAGGAGCCCTGAGAAGATGGGTGCTGTGCCTTTCCCTCCTCCCTGCAGGTACTTTTCAGACACTGGCTGTCCATTCACCTCCTCCATGGCAATAAGAGGATCTGGAAGCACACCTACCTTCGTGCTCTTTTTCAGTTGTTCCAACTTTCTTTATCTTTTTGGGTGATTTCATGAAGAGAGGGAAGATGGTTCTCAGCCCAAGGATGTCCACAAACTTGTGACAGTTGTCTGTGCCCTCTGGTCCGATCATGGCGTGGTCCAGCACCTTCAGGGCACTGCTGCGGGAAATCTTCTTCTCTCTGTGAAAAGGAGGAGGCAAATTCAATTGTACAGGGACACGAGGAGCTTTGGAGCTACTTTAAAGAGACAAGGGAAAAAAACATGACAAGGAAAGGATGAAGAGTCTGAGCACAAGCTCCAAGCAAGATTTTTCTTCTAGAAGCCAAAACATTGTATCAACAGTAACTCTTTTCAAAACTGTGGCTGAGAATATTATCTTGGTTATTTCTTTTTTAATGTCTTTTATCTCTTTTTATTTTCTATTTCTCTTTCATTTTATGTATTTTATTGTCATGGCTTTATTTTCTTGTTTCTTGGCTACTGAAGAAGACATTTCTCCGTTCCTTTACAAACACTGGCACAAAACAGAGGGGGAGACTGGGTTGGATACAAAAGGCAAATACTATCACACCAAAAAGATCAGAATTTAGATCTAACAGTAGTTTAATTTAATAAAGGAGTAAGTTTGGTGAGCATAGCTGGGTCAGCTGTAATGAAACCCCAGCACCAGGAACCACACAATGCAAGGAGGCAGACAGGCTCTGGGCTGTTCTGCTTTAATGCCAGTTCAGAATGCTGGCGGTGGTAACTCACACCAGTAACACAGGGATGCCCTGAAAATGATCCTCAAAGCTTCCAGAGAGCTGTGGAAAACAACTTCCCTGCAGAGACCCAACTTCATGAGCCCTTAACAACGTACAAACTAAAACACCCCAAATGAATGAACACCCCAGCCTGAAAGAAAGTGACCCTGTCCAGTGCAGCCACAGGCACTTCCGACCCTGTGGTGGGAGGGCACCACGTGGAGCTGCACTCTGAGGGCCCCCCACCAGCCAAGGGCTGTGCAGAAAGGTCGTTTGGCACCCCTGCATCCCCACTAAAGAGAGCTAAAAATAAAGTACTCCTTAGGCCAGATGACACCAGAAATGTTTTCAGGGGAAGTAATTGCATATTGATCAGCATTTAGGAAGGCTGTGCAGGGCTGAGCTCTGGAATATTCATTGGGCTTAAGTTCAGGCTTTTAGAGATCGATAGCTGCTTGCCTGGACTGTCTGGAGCTGATTTTATTTGAAATATTTATTCTGCTGGAGGGCAAGCAGTTTATCTTAGTCTCATCTGTGCTTATGAAGGGAACTTTTAACTGAACACTAATTCACAGACAAGCAAACGTGAGAATCACCAAATGGGGAGGGACCTCAGTGTTCATGGGAACTCTGAATTACAACTTTATTCACTGACCATGGTTTTCCTCCTTTTAACACCTTTCCATCTGAGACAACACTTTTGGTACATCTATTATTTCAAAAAGAAGAGGTGCTGACATTATTTGGACTTTCCACATTAGCAGAACATAGCCTCTAACTTTCCAAAATACCAGTAAAAGCAGAACACTAGATTTCCTGGGAAAGAGTGCATAAAATGGTTCTGTTTAATTAACCAGAAGATTTAGTAAAGAGACAGCTCATGTTTCCAGGGGTCATTAGGAACAGCAGGACAAGAAAACATAAAAGGATTTTAATAATCATAAAAAAAATATACCCTGAAATAGCTACAGAAGAGCTTCAGGGAGCCATATGGAGTTGTCTGTTTTCACCTTGTTTTGCTGTACAGGCGACAAAAGCTTTTCCTGAGGGTCAAGAAAAGTCCCAGCATAGCTGCAGGACAGAACTTGTGTGGCCCAAGTGACGTAGGTCCCCGTGAGCTCCCTGGGCTTTATTTGTCTCTGAGCATACACACGCTCCTCAGTTAATAGCTGGGAAAGCCACACATCATCTTCCCTGAGCCAGGGAGAATCTCCCTGGCTCACCCCCGGGAGCGGCACGGCTGCATCTCCTCAAACCCAGCACAGCTCTACAGCCAGAGCAATGAGCTGCCTGTCGGTGTGCACCAGGGAGCTCACAGCACAAGCCTGTTTTCCTCTCTTTTGGCTAAACTGCAGTTAGGTAACTGAGGCAAGACTGAGGGACTGAGCACTAAAAAGTACATCCTGACCTAAAAAGAAAATTTAGCTTAATTCTACCGGACCCTTCTAAACTTTCTGCTGGTGACTACTTCCTTGATAAACCATCTTGTTTTTTATAAAGATGCTATATAAATATAATAATTAAATAATTATCTGTAGCCCTGCTCTCACTCTGCTTCCAAACTTCCTCCTTCACTCCTGCTGTCACCGGCTTCATCCCTCTCAACCTGCTCTTCTCCCAGACCCTCTGCTCACCTCCCATGTACCTGCCTGGTGAAGCCCCAGTTCCTTCAAGGGCAACTGCAAGTCCCAGCTCACAGCACGAGTCCAGGACCCATTTGGCCATGGACATGCACGTCAGGCACATCAGCCACACTGGGCTTATTCTCAGACATCACCACTGACTCCCCATAAACCAGGAGAAGTTCACATGATACAACATCGCCTTTCGCTGTTGGCAACGCATTTTAAGGCTCAGCACAACAGTAACCGTCCTGTTCTCATGAGTATCTGTAGGAATATCACGAGCACATTAAATACCCATTGAAAGCTGCTGCAGCTCTCTGCAGGTGTGTGTGCACAACCATCAATAATGGAACGACTTGGCTGGATGGATCGGGCAGCACCAGACACAGAATATGTGTTCCCTATGACAGTAATGGAGATTCAAGTCTGATATCTTTATTCTCACACAGCTTATCTATCTCACATCATGTCAATACACTTTCAACTTTGTCTATTTGTCCTTTCATCTGCACAGGCTGTGGTACAGCGATTAACCACCTCCAGAGTAAAACCAAAAAATAACAGATCTCTGCCCCCAGTTCCGAGGACACCAACAGGAGAGAAAAATACTCTGCCTTGTTTGTGGGCAAGGTGGTCAATCACAACTGAATGGCATGTCTGTTCTCTGCTGTTTATCATGAAGGTATCAAGAAAACACAGATGTGCGGCTCCAAATCACAACCATCCACATTCATTCCCTATTTACAACAACAGATTGGAGTCACCTAAGTCGCTCTGTCCAAGAAAAACTGAGCACCTGTGAGAGCTTCTAAGCACTAGAACTAGATTAGAAGAGTTTAAAAAAATGTAAAATAATCAGCTGTCAGTATAGTACACGCCTGTGGACAGTAGTGACAGAAGCTTACAGAACAAATTCTGTGGATCGTTAGGTTTTCTCCCCACAGTCACTTTACCAACCCAACCCAAACTGTAGAATCCACAGATCGAGGCCTTGGAAACTCTGTCTATCCTGCAGAGTTGCTGCTGACAGATCCATCACACTCTGTTCCTCCCAACCCTTTTGCAACTACTGTGGGGGGCAAAATGCAGCCAAGGAGAAATTCTCCTCTTGTCATAATTTTTCAGCTGGGATCCTGGTGCAGAGAGCAGTAAACAGTAGAGTCAAAAAAATGGGTAAAAAGCTCTTAAAAATCCAAACACTGAGTCCCACCCACATGGCACAAGAACTCCAACTAATTAGTTCTGCAAGGCTGGTTTAGCAGCTTAGGACTCCAGGCAGAGGGAGGCCTCCCTCCCATTCTTAGTTTTAGAGCTTTTCCTTAATTAGCCTTAAGAAAACCCAGTGTTCCTATTTGAATAATCCACGTTGGGTTATTTATTCAGTTCCCTGCTGCCGCACATTCCCCAGCCTTGATCTGCAGGAGCTCACCATTCCTGGCTGGTGTTTGCTAACCCGCCAGCACACAGCCTGGCACTCTGGGGACAGCCAGACAGAGCCCGCTGTGCCCTCCCGCAGCTCTGGGGAGCCAGACAGCCCAGCAGACACAACTCGGTGCCAGGCCAGCAAGGAAGAGTGGAGAGAGAGCAGAGAAGCCCCAGAGGTTCAGGGTGTGACAAAGCACAGCACAAGGAATGCAAACTTATGCCACATTCACAAAAGTAATTTTTGTATCAGCATTCAGAAAAATTCAGCAGCTCAGAGGCTACACAACAGAGTGGAGCCTGATCTGGGAAACAAAAGGAAAAATGTTTTCCCTACAGACATCCAAAGGTCCTCTCCTGCCCTCATAGAGGTCATTTAAATCCTTAGAGGGTTAGTGGCCTGACCTACAGCATTCTCTCTAGATGAAACATCTGCACTGCAACTTTGCAGCAGCCACTGTGGCAACCCCAGTTCTTAGGAAACAAGCTAAAGACAAAAAGTGGAGATTCCAAGTCTGAGAAGGTCCAACTCACTTATCCGCTGGAAAAAAAAATCAAGAGAAGACAGACAAATATCCTAACACAGAAATTTTAAAATAACACAAATATCTAGCCAGAACATGTGCTGGCACATCAAAAGCAGGAAGGAAATCACAATGCTAATGAGGTACCTGAGCATCAGGTTCATCAGCTGCAGACCCTCACCCTTCAGGAAGCGATCACGATTGGAGCTGAGCATTAGGCAGGAGCAAAGGGAGTCAAACAGGTTCTCCATCATTTCCTGTTCCTCTGCTGTACTTGGATTGTGCCGCTTAAACACCTGAATGACAAACAAAGCAAAATTACCCCCAAAGGCTGGGCCGTGCTGCTGCAGAACACACATGAAGAGTTTGCACCAAAAGCTCCAGCACCTGACGGGTGTCAGGCAGTGATCACACAGGTCACTGCTGCATCCTCTCTGTAGCTGCTGCCCTTTGCAGCCCTGACTGCACACCCACAAATGTGCAGCAGCCTGGTGCAGGATTTAAAGGATAATACACAGGCCTCCAAGGGGAAGGGCAAACTCACACTCAAGTGTGTGGATAAGCTGATTACCAGAGAATTCCTACACAGTTCGTTCCTGAAGGTGCTGCAGGCAGCACTACCTGAAGAAATACAGATGAGCTGTGAACACATTGCCTTCAGCCAGCTCAAACATGGGCAGCCCTGTGCTTGGAGTGGAGCATGCTGAAGATGGGCCAATTCCAACCCTGCCTATCTCCAACTTGCCATGGTATTATAATGTAATAATTTAACTTCCGTGTACCTCAGCAGTAACATCTTTACAAAAGGGATTAAGCTCACTGAGCATGGATGCCACACCCCACGAACGGTATTTGGGGACTATGCTTCACCAAACATGAAGCACTGCTAGGACAGCACCTGCACCCCGGATATTTCCCACCCCCACCCAGCTCAGCAGCCTCCCCACGGAAGAGAAGGCGTGTAGGAATTACTCACAGATAACTGCTGAAGCAGCACATCGATCCCATCCAGCTCCCCAAGCAATTCTCTGTTGTCTAGACGGAGGTGGGGGGAAGGGGGAAAAGAGAGAGAAAAATGAAGCTAACTGTCAGATTTTACAGCCATCTAACACTGATACATCAGCAAACAAAATCAATACAGCTTGACAGAGCACAAAAGCTGCAGAGAAAGAGAGGGTGGAGGCGAGGGAGCACATGGGGGAGAGCGAAGCCAGCAAAGGGGAGCTGGAGGCAGAAAAGGGCTGCTGTGATCTGAGAGAAGCCTGGATTCCGCCCTCACTGACAGAGATATGGCAGGCGTGGCTCACCATCATTATTCTGGAGCAGAATCGCCAGCACCTCGCTGCAGTACAGCTTGTTGGCATCAAAAGGCATCTTAGCCTGTGGGGGAAGGAACAAGAGACCCATCAGGGCACGGCCCTCAGCATCTCACTGATTTGAAGAACACGTAAATCAAATCACCAAATGTATGAGCAGCACTTAAAATAAAACACAACTGCAGTAATTCTGCAGTTTTCCTC
This sequence comes from Mystacornis crossleyi, assembly GCA_013400655.1. Classification (NCBI taxonomy): domain Eukaryota; kingdom Metazoa; phylum Chordata; class Aves; order Passeriformes; family Timaliidae; genus Mystacornis; species Mystacornis crossleyi. Next base: position 13,032 of record VYZQ01019692.1, read on the forward strand.
AGTGACAGAACAGTAACAATTCTGATACAAGGGTGATGGGAGGTGCGTGTGGGCCCTTGCACACATGTAGAAGCTCCAGTGTGATCCTTCACACGGCCCTACATCCGTTGGTTTGGCCAAGTTGGCTCAAACCCCCTAAAACAGTCTCCAGTTGTTTGCCACACAGAATCTCTTTCCTGGGATGTATTTCCCACAATGTTACATGGGTGCATGGCACTTATCCCTGTTCTTGAAGTCTGCGCCTGTCAGCAAAACCAGAAATTTCAGAACGTACATCTCAGTAACATTAAACAGTAACTGCCAGAGTTCTGTATGAGGATCAGAGTGTCACAGTCAGAAGAACGTGAGATGGGTTTTGCCTGCACAATCACATAACTTCCATTTCAGATATTCCCTCCATCCTCAAATACACTAAAGAAGTCATAACGAAACCAAAATGCTGAGTTTGAACCCCCACAAAAAAATCCCTAGAGTGGATTCTGGACTGGATCCAGTGTTTTTGCATGCTGCCAAAGCTGCTTCATCTACAGAAACAGACTGAACATTAACCAATCAGATAATAATGCACCCTGGCTTACTGAGGGATTCATAAAATAAAACAAGTGATTTAAAAATCATCAGTTACCAGCTATTTATACTCCACTGTTCAGGAAGGGAAAAAGCAGAAGTCCTAGGCTTAAAACATAGCATTTGTCACCCCGTTTTCCCCCCAAACACACGACTCCCTGCAGCAGGATGGACAGTCCTGCCTCTGCAGGGTTGCTGGGCCAATCATCCCACCCTGCTGCCATGGAACAGAGTACGGTGTGCAGGCACCATGCAACACATGGAAACATGGAAAGCAGGAAGACCCCAAATGCCACCAAGTATTGACTTTAAATAAAGCTTTTCATTCCAAATGATCCCCAGCCACTGTGCAGAGGAGGGTATTTACAGCAGTCAGGGGACACCTCCAGGTACACCATGGAGGAGAGGGGAAGGTGCTCGGTGCTGTACAGCCCTGCCAGCTTCTGCCACGGGGCGACCAACCACTGCCCTGCAAATCCTGGGAAACAACATTCTGATCTCCCCAGACTGCACACTCTGTCAAACCCCACTTGTGTTTGCAGAAGAGAGCTACGAGCTCTCCACCTGAGTTCTCTGAGGCAGCTCTGACAGTCACAATACGATTTAAGACCTGAAATGTTGTCAGGAAACAGAAATTCTTGCTCTGTGCTGTGTGCCAGATATCCTCATCCCTGCTCAGACAGAACCCTGATCTTAAAACTTATCCCACAGACATTCCTCAGCAGCTCTACCCAGCTGCTGAGATCCTGGGTTAATCCCAAACACATCTGTCAGGGCAAGAGATTCAAGACCAAGTGTTGTCAAGAGCCAAAACACCTGGAGAGGGGTTCATTAGCTCCCCACAACCCTGTGCGGGCAAGAGGAAGCCCTGCCTGATCCCACATCCCAAACCCAGGGATAACACAGCCAGGGAACACAACAGACACACCCTGCACAAGCTTGGAATGCCACTGAGCATTCACACTCTGTGGCACCAAGCAGGGGAATCCTAGTTGGGATTATTTTGCTTTCCCAAGTTTCTCAGTCTTTCAGCTGCCACAGCAATTCCAAGGCAGGCAGCAGTACCTACCTGCCAAGATTAAAATTACCTTCCCTTTTTCTTTTTAAGCAAAGGACATAATTATGTTACTACCTGGAGTGAGAAATTACAGATTACTTCTGCTAACAAGGATGTGAAGTGCACAGAGGGGTACCTGCACTTACACAGCTGATGGGAGAATTTCTGGAATTCAGAGGCTTTCTAATCATGCAGACGTTTAAGCATGGAAGTGCTAATGCCTTACTAACAGGTTAGAAAACAGCCAGAATTTCTTTGCTATATTTCCTTTACTATTTCTGTGAGACAGCTGAACTATCCATTCCTTTTCGACAGCATTTTCCAATGAATGTTTAGGCATCTTTTCACATATGACAGAGTTAAGATGCAGAGTATGAAAAGCAGCTTTTAATTTAAAAGGCAATTAGTTGAGTTCAAAGCAAAAGCTGCCCCCAGCAGCATTTAAATACAGACATGACTTAAAACTCAAAAAAGTGTTAGAAATGTGGGAGGCAAAGGCCATTAAATGGTTAATATTAGTGTCCCCTCCCACAGGTCAGCTTTTATAGTCCTACAGATCTCACACATGGAAATCCAATGTACATGAATCATATGAAAAGATAAAAGAGACAATTTTTACTGCAAGACATTTATAAAAACAAGACTGAAGTCTGTCTCTTTAAACTAAAACTGTCGAGAGTACAGACCCTGAATTATAACTTTGTCCTTAACTGGGCTTTTACAACACACACAAGCAAAACTGGCTTTTCTTAAGGTAATTTTTGTGCTAACTGGTCTGTAGAAGGAAAGTGGGAAACCAGCTCACCTTCAGCCTCTTGAGCAGCCACTGCATGAGGCCCTGCTGTGCAGCCTCTGTGCACATCTCTGGCCGGAACTCTGCCATGTTCTCCACGATTCCTGAGAAGAAAGACACAGAAAACAGATGGTTTTCCCCACCAAAAATTCCAAACTTCATGTTTCCAGTCTCTCGCATTCTTACAGTCCTGGGAGATTACAATCACGAAGGACTGCAAGGAGTGGATGGTGGTCTGACTGCCAGCAATGGGAACACCCTGCAGTGGTTCTGTGCTGTGCAAAGATCAGGGAGCAGAGAGGCAATTATGTCCTTTCATGAACTGCAAATGTTTTACTACCTGTAAGTTAAATATATTGTTAAGACAGAAACAAAGTATAGCTCACAGATACGTACATAGTAAATACACGGGCAGTGCAGCTTGCCTGGAGATTTTTAAAAGCTGTGTAGAAGTGGCATTTCGGAACGTGGTTTAGTGGTGGCCTTGGCAGCGTTGGGTTAACAGCTGGACTCAGTGATCTTAGAGAGCTTTACCAACCCAAACAGTGCTGTGACTGCCTCGAGTGCAGTGCAGTGATCCATCTGCACCTCCCAACGCAACTGGTTTGGGAAGAGGCACCTTTCATGCAGCCATGGGACAAACGACAAACTCTGGCTCTGGGGACAAGTGATTCCAAGCTGTGCTTGAATAAAATCTGCGCCAGATCCTGTACTGCAGTGCTGGCAGTCCAAGGGGAAGAGAAGAGGGGGGAAAGGAAGGGGAGGGATAACTCACCCCCTTTGGTACAAACCACAGAAAGGAGCGAGCGGCTGTGCAGCAGCCACTTACCCAGGGTGTTGTGGACACCATCTGCCTCCTCTTTCACACTTTCATCCAGGCGCTCTAAATTCTGGACCAACAAGGCCACGACCTGGCCCTCCACCTAAATCCCCAGAGTCATGGGAAAGATAAAAAGATAAGAAACAAGACTGGAAAAAAGAAGATTAAGGAGAAAGAATGGCTGGAAGGGTTAATAAATAATAAAAATCAGTGAGCCCCACTGAAACACCCTGCCAGACATGATCAGAAGACATGAATAACCCTGCTGTAAAATCTCAGAGGAAGCGAAGGAATCATCATGTAAATCTGTCACTATGTTTTTCCTAATTAATGAAACAACTTTTGTGTTTCGGATTAAACAGAAACGCATCAGGAGATAAACACGCACCTTGTTCACAGTCTTATTTCCTGAACCAGCCTGACTGATTTATAATCTCTCAGAATTCTGAAGCACGAGGCTCACAAACCACTGCGGACGGGAGAACTGCCAGCTCTGTGAGCAGCTCCCCTCCCAGCTGATCACTGCTGCCTGCCTACACTGCTGCTGGACCTTCCACCTACCAGGTACAAAAAGCCGACAGAACAACACTCACACCCACAGATCCCAGCCCAAGAGCTGAATGACCACCAGCTGAAGTCCTCTATTTAAACCCTGTCAAGATGAATGCACCAAGTTGACTTCAGTGAGTTAAGGAAAACCAGACAGGGCAGGGGGGAGTCCCTGAATCACAGAGCTCACACCCGAAATACGCCTTTAGAACTGGAGCTGGACAGAGTCCAGCTTGACTCTGGCAAACCTTCCACTGTGGACATGAGCTTGGACCAGTTAAACAAAATAATATCACCAATTCAAACACTCTTACCCAGCTTTGGGCCCAGTAAATACGTGGAAAAAACACAAATATGGGCTGCTGTGGAATACAGTGCAACGGTCTTCAGATACCCTACAACTTCTTACCTACTTTCTTTTTAAAAAAAAAAAAAAAGTAATCTAAAAAGCACATCTCTAAACATTTCTCCCAAGATAGGCCTGACCTGTTTCTTTCAAGGAGGACAATGAAACCTCTAAACATGGCTATTATCAGTGGGCTGGTGACAATGAAAACAGAGAAAAAACTTCACTTGATTTACTACCTCTTCACATATTTTATAGAAAACATCTTCTCTAGCAGCTCCTCTCTCCCATTTCATTCACCCAGCAATCTCCTCACCAAGGCAAGTAATTAACAACAGCCCAGAGGCCAGCCGGAGAACTGGGCTCTGGGCACTGCCATTAACCTTTGCAAGGTAACATTATAGTGACTGGACAAGAGGATTGTAGGAGAAAACAGAGCAGCCAAACAAAGCAAACAAAAGAAAACCTGTAATTCCCCATCTCCCAAATTCAACGCAATAGTTACAGAACCAGACACAGCCATAGCAACCCTCAAAGGCAGAAATTCACCAGCTCCAAGGTAGGACAGACCTGTAAAACTCATGTTTGGCTGGGCATCACCTCTCTGGAGGGTTTGGCATCCTCCTTCTGCAGCCAGGGAGCAGGAGGCATCCAGCACAAACACCAGGAAAAGGGGAAATCCACCCCCACAAAGGCCAATAGGCATTCAGAGAGTTACCTGTGCAGGGAACACTTAATACCAACCAATGCATCTCCTCCCCACCTAGGTAATTTTCGGGGTTGGTTCACTCTCTGTGCCAAAAGGGATCCTTACTTCTGAACCCTCCTCCACCCTTAAAGTTCATTTGCTCTGCTACATGAAAATTTTCAAGTTTTTACTTCTTGTTAAGAAAAAAAATCACACCGTCACCAACAGATGCCCCAATTCAAGCCCAGATTTTTGGGCTTGAAACAAGAGTTACTGGGTAGAAGACAACCAGTCTCCTGTGCAAGAGGTGAGACTGAACGACCACAGGAGCATCAGTGTCCTTTGGGTAACAGTCCCTGCCACAAACTTCAGTTTTCCATGGGTGAACGCAGGTCACCCTTTTCTGCAAGAGAGAAGGGAAATGCAAACAAAGCTCCTGTTTTCAATGGGACGCTGTCCAAGTCACAAATATTATTACTTCATTCTCCCTCCCTGCACCAAAAGAGGCCACACAAAAATACAACAGTGTTCCTTCCAACAAAGAAGTGCTGCAACCACCCACTCCCTCAACTCTAGCATTTCATTAAGACAACACCTATTGCGGTCTCAGGTTCAGAACAGGCTTCTCCTGGCTATCTCCATCATGATGTTGGCAGCACAGACACCCAGAGCTGCAGAAAGCCGTGTGTGTCAGGGTTCACTGCTGGGCTGCCTGAGGCAGATGTTGGGGCACTGGAATGATCTGGGGTTTCCTACTTACAAGAGCATCTATGAGGACTTCGGCTCCTTCTTCACTCTCATGGAGAGTATCAATATCAGTCAGCTCTTGCAGCAAGTCAACCACAGCTATGGAAACATGTGCTGGGTGTTAAGGACAACCAACAGGGAGGCAGACACATTTAGTATCATTAGCAGATGGCTCTTAGGCCAGTGTGTTCATGACATGACCCCAAAGCAACTGGCAATACATGACCAGTGAGGTGATACAATACACAATCACAGCAGCAGGGCACAGGATGCCAGATGCAAGAGCACACAGACTACTGCAGCAGACCTTCCCCACAAGCACTAAAATTAGGGAATCCCAACAATTAGGAATGATAAAAGCAAATGTGACTCTGCGCTTACTGGACCAGGCAATTTTACTGTTTCTTCATGGTGGCTACTTATTTTTTTCAAATCAAACACGCTGGAGTTGGTCTGACAAGGCACCGTCCTGCATTGTCAAGACTGAACACAAGCAAAGAGAAATGAGTTATAATAATATGATTTGGGTATTCTGCTCTCAGTGATAGCCCTGCTAACCTGATACACACACACCTAACGAGGGCACCGCCAGCAGCAGGAGCATCAGCCCCCTCTGCCCGGCCCAATTAGGGCAGCAGGCTCCTCAAACCGCAGCCCTCACAGGAACAACAGAGCTTCTGCCAGCCCAATTTTCACTCATTAACTCTGGGCTGCATAACACACAGCTCCCCTGCCTGCTGCACAGCTCCCGTGTACGACAAGACGTATTCCAGCTCATTAGACCCACTTCCCTATTCTCTCAGACACACTGATCAATCCTACCCACACCCCAGGGGCAGAGCAGGAGACGTGGTCTTCTGCATGTCCAAAATAACCACTCTGTGATGGATCTCTCTCAAGTGCCCGGGCTGACAAACCGGCTCCCAGGTCTCCTATTTGTGCATTTGCTCAGACACATAAGCAGCAACAGGAAAAGTATTTTCATCTGTCTTTTCTTAGCAAGGTTCAGCCATGTGCTGGGGCTGGCTGGAGAGGTGAGCTCTGCAAGAGAGAGCCTGGACCTTCTGCTGGACAAGCTGCAGGCAAGTCACCAGTGTGCCACCTCAGCCAAGGGTCACCTCAGCAGAGCGTCACTGCACTGACAAAAGTAATCACAGACTGCACTGCACCAGCAACAGCAAAACCAGCAAGTCCACAGAAGGAATTCTTACCTTCTCCTTAGCACTCACTGGGCAACTTGCAGAATATTTTGTTCAGCTGTGGGCTCTCACAATAAAAGAGACCTTGAAATACTGGGCTTGGGAGAGCAGAGGACCACTGAGGTGGTCTGGGGGTTAGTACATGATGGATGAGGACAAATTGAGGGAATGGGGTTTCATCAACTCGTGGGAGAGAAAGCTCAAGGAGAAATCAGTTGAAGATTTCTGTCTCTCCTGGGTACTCCAAAGACAGCTGAACCAGGCTCTTTCGAGAGTGCACAGCAAAGAACTCAGCAGAGTTCATCACACAGGCCATTCCTGTCTGGGAAGCTTCTGTTGAGGCTTGCAGTGAGAGTATCAGCTGTCCTATAAAATTTAGGAGATAGTAACGCAAAGCCTCGCTTGAAGCTTTCCTGTCTCTCATTAATAAAAATCTTGTCGGTGATCATCTTTCATTCACATGTTTTGTGTAAAACTGTATGAATCATTCAGCAGATTATTTGCTCCCCCTGGACATTGCTTTTGTCTCCTTGCATTTGTCCCTCAAGACACCACATTCAAATTATATCTGAGGAGCCATTTGTTTAGTTCTCTCCTTGAAGAACTAATTTTAAAAATATTTTCCCATTTCTTTTAACAAAACATCATTAGAAAACCTGAGCTGTATCAATTCATTTTATGTCTAGATACCTCACTTTAATAGTGCTTCTACCCTGTATGTGAGCAGCAGCAGTCTGCTTCCGAGGGAGCTCAAAACATTTCAGCAGTTCTATAATAAGAAATATAGTTTTCCCAAAATTGCAGTTGTCAGGCCAAATTCCTACCCGTAAACTCACTGACAGGCAAGTTGCAAACCAAATAAAAAGAGTTCACAGTGGAAATCCTGACAAGTCTTTGACAAGCAGCAGTGACCCCAGCACAAAGCTTTCCATGGCTGACAGGACAAACCAAGCTGTACTCCTGTGCACTTCATCTGGAAAACAGCTCTGCTATCCCAGTCAATATTCCCACAGTTCCTTTTTTCCCTCCAAATGAGAAATCCAGCATAAAAGCTCATAGTACAAAAAAGTTTGTGGTGTCTGGTATAAAATAAATAATTAAACTACAGTAACCACGAAATTGGTTTTGCAGGGGAGGAGCTTCCTCCCGTACAACATAAATTGTTAACAGTTATTTGAGAGCCATTTCCTTGCAGATCTTGGATAAGGGAAGCTGTGGGGTTTACTGTTTTGCAGGGACCAGCATTCACCACATCAAGGTTCTACCTGATGCAAGTCAAAATACCCAAACACATAAGCAGTGCTCTCTAAAATAAACTGGCATGCAATAAAATATTTATGTTTTGGTTTTAGCTTCTGATCACTGCACCCATTTAGAAAGAATGAATTATGAATTCTCAATAGATGGTGCTATAAAGAAAAGTGCTAAAAAAGAAAACCAAGATCTGTGCATCAGACCACAACATTCAGCACTAACAGGCCTTTTTCACATTGTATATTCCAAAACACCTCAGGAAAGCTGGTAAGTGTTATCTCCTGCTTTACACATAAAGAAGCAAAGAATAAATTACCTTCCTAAGGCCGTGGATCAATAAAAATGGAAAAAGGACTGCTTGAGTCCTAAGTCGACACCCAGTGCTCTTTCCAGGGGGCTTCACTGCTCCCTCCACTCACTAATGTTTTCAGGACACAGACACACAATTTCCCAAGTCATGTAACAATTTTTCAGCTTAACCTGCTGTAGAATATTTTACAAGCAAAGCGGGCTGAGCTCTGCTTTTACAGACTGCACAGTGGTGTGCCAGGCACAGTGCCAGTTCCCAGTTGCCAGCTAAGCATCAAGGCACCAAGACACTCAAAAAACAGCACTGTTTTTGATCTACATTACCAAAACGGGCAACTCTTTCTCAGATGCCCTGAGAGCTTCAAAGGTACAAAGACCAGGTGCACAGAGGGATCAGGTTCAGTGACACTAGACCTCACTGAGCATGGAAATGGAATTGTCTCTGGGTATGTACTTAACCAGAGGGGCCATCCGCAGCCCTGAGCTCCACACACACCGAACTAAAGGTATGGGCACACGAAGAGGGCACATTTACAAACTAAGGTGAAGCATGTGGTGAGCTAGTCCAAACAGCTGACAGCCTGACAGCTCAGCTCTCAGCAAGAAGGGGTAAAACAGTTTCATTTTCGCTGGGGCTATTCCAGACAGTTTGTACTGTCTGAGATTATCACTGCTAAACCCAGGCCTTCACTTCTCCTCTGCTGCTCATCTGTTCACACTCTAACACTGTCACTCAAAACTAGATGAAAGGGTCATAAAACAAGAAAGGAGAATAACAGCACTGAAAAAAAATCAGAATCAATATTACTTGAACAAAGGAGGCTTTCACTGGGAAAAAAACCAAAAAACCAACACATAAATTCAGTGTGGTGGGAAGAAGAGAAAAACATCTACAGGAGCCTGGGAAAGAGGATATGAGAGATTACAGAAAAGTCTGTAGAAAGCCTCTCCCATGAGAGCAGCTTTAACAAGTGAAGGATATCTGTGTTGTCATGTCCCAGCAGCCCGAGCAGAGACTGCACAGCGTTCAGCTCCACCAGCAGGTGATACAGGCCGGGCATGGTTGCAATCACGTGCATTTCCTGAATGATGTCATTTAAATCCAGTTCAGACTCCATGAACCTGAGGCAAGACAAAAAAAGGGTACTAAAAAGGCAAGAAGAGACCACTGCCTTCCAGGAGACACCAGGTAGGACTTGTTACCCGAGGTGTACATGGAACCGGCATTTCTACCCTCCCTGTCCCACGCCTGCCTCTTGAAGTTTAATCCTGCAGCAGGATAAGCATTTCTACTATATAACTGACATAGAGTAAATAAGCAGACTCCTTCCAATTCTGTAAATCAGTTCTAGAATTTCAGGAAAAAATTAAATTCAGGATGCTGAAGCTACACGTGAAAAAACCTGCTTATAAAATAAATTCTGCAGAGTGCTGCACCTTTCCTAGGTAGCACGTATTAGTATGTGGGGTTTATGAGTCTGAAGTCCACAAAAATGAAATGGAAAGGACAGCAAACTGGACAAAAAATAATGGCATTGAAGTGTCAGAAGAAATCCTTTAATGTGAATGACAGAACACCTTGAAGGGAGGAAGAGGCTTCTAGAACACAAACACCCCATCTCTCTGAGCCCATCCAGCCATTCTGCTCATCGCAGCACTGGGTAACATGAAATGATTTCCTCCCCACACAGACCTCTGGCTGGTATGCAAGCACAACACCTTCACATCAAATGATGGGATGAAACCTTTAATTATTGCTAATCATGGGTTTTGTGCTGCCAGCCATATATTGGCCCCACCAGAGTCTCAATAAAGCCATTTTTAATTAACAAAGTCAGTTTCAAATAGAATTTAGAAGAACTACAAGGCAGTAACTCCTGTTACATAAGCCTTATGTAACTGAAAACATCTCTATATTCCAGTAATTGATTTAGGGCTTACATCTAAAATCAAAGGAAAAAAGTTAAGCATAGTCTTACTTCTCTGGATTGTCAGGAAACTTGATCCGCAGCTCCTGGTTTTTATAGGATCTCTTCTCAAAGGTGAGAATCATCTTCTTCACTGAACTTTCATCCAAAGGTTCCTCCTGACCAAATCAGAAAAGGCAGAAAAGTGAGCTTTGGACGGTTGGAGAAATACCAGCAATGTGGTGGGACTGCAGCCGGGCCCAGGGCCCTTGGAATTCCAGCCAGCTCTGGAACCTCAGTGCAGAGAGCTGCCAAACACCTCACACACCATCACCATCCACTCCAGCTCGGACCTCGAGCTGTTCCTTTACACCTGTTATGACCTGGCATCACCAGTACATATCGAGGCTTTTTTGCCTCAGACGTAGAGCAAACCTGCCCTCCCGGCCTGTGCCCACAGAGAGCTTCTCTGCAGAAGTCCCTTGTTCTGTTGCTTTTTTTAAGTCTACATTTAACTGCCCTGAATTTATGCTCTTCCGCATTTTCCTCCCTTGGCTAAGCTTTCACTGCTATCTTAAAGCCTTTTCCTAAAGAAAAAAAAATAAATCAATATTCTACTCTAGTATTTTCTCTTTATTTTGTAAATGCTCCTAAGGTGTTTCTCAGCTGAAGTTGAGTATTTACTGTACAGCAGCAATGTAACCTCAGCTGCCTCCCTGACACCTACAAACATTTTCCTTAGTTTATGATTTTAATGCACTTTTTAAATTAAAAAATTGATAATATAGGTTCCCTGTGTAACCTCTTCCCTCTCCTCTGTTTGACTGTGTTACAACCACTGTTTAAGACAAGCTCTCAAAACAAAAACCAAACTAGACAATCTCACATCTTAAGCTGAGTTTTGTGTCCATCCCCTGCTCAGGATTAAATCAAGAGGTTTGCTGCTGGTGTTGAAGATTCTTTGGTCAGTGACTCTAAGCAGCAATCTGGTATGAGAGAGAAAACCTCCATTTCTTCAGCAAACTCCATCACAATAACAACACCAGCCCGAGCCTTCAGTTATTATTGGATTTCCTTCGTTCCTTTGCCCAACCTGTCTCATTGCCATCCCACTCATGTCACCATCCCATTCAGCTAATCAATACTACAGTGCCCAAAGCACATTCTTCTTGCAATGCGATTTCAACCCACACATGCTGACACTGCTTGCCTCCATTCCCTTTGATTCTTTGCTTCCTCCAACACATATCACTACAATATCTCCATTAGGATCAGCTTTGTATCTTGTATTGAATTTGCATTCAGTATTGCAGTGTCCTACAGATTAGCTTCTTCCCATCAAATTTTCTGGGACAAAGCACATTTTAATGACACTTATATTAACTGCTGTCCAAAGCAATAAACAAGAGATTTGAGATTCTAAAGAAAGCCTGCACTTCCAGCCTTTAAAACGTCTGGCTGGGTGGACTCCACCTGACAAAGATGAGGGACTGGCACACTGCAGGAATCCACAAGACTGAAGATTCGAGCCAGTCAGAAGGTTCTGTCGATCCATCCTCCCTGGAGCTCAAATGCTACAAACCCTAGAAATCCTGCATTATCTTCCCTTGCTATCAGCAACAACTGTCACGGCAATAGCTCAACATCAAAAAAACCGAGGGATATTCTCAGAGACGGATGCTGGCAATGCTGTATACAAAGGACAATGATATTTTACAAAGCTACATGATTCTGCAGTGGTGAATATCACTTGTTTTTTTATCAAACAGGACATGGGCAGCAGGAAGCAAATATCTTCTGGATTTATACCAATCCATGTGTCACATTTATAAAGTGATCTTTTCCCTGGCCCTTGGCAGAAAGGCCAATGCAGCATTGGATTTCTGTCTCCAAGGCTTGAAATCATTTACCCTTGACAGCTGCTACCCCCCTCCTCTGACCCAAGACCTTTCTTGTACAGAAGAATGTTTGTTTATTTGCTGCTGCTGCTGCACAGCTACAAAGAGAGGGAGAAGCTGCACGGCTGGGGGTACTGATGAGAACAATAGTAAGGGAATTGGTCAGAACACAGAAACTGTTTCCTAAAAATATACTTTAGGTTTGGGTATTCTCAGACCAAACAGAGATTAGACTTGAAAGCCCTCTCCCTTTTCCCCCTGCTTTAAATCTTCAGCTGATATACTCGAGAAATTTGATATTGATGAACAACCGGCAGGGCAGGAAAGCAAACCCACAAACTGAAGCTGTACAAGCACAGGAAAATCACCTTAAGTCTCATCACCTACATGGTAAGAAATGGAAATCACAGAGAAGGGGTTTGGGGTTTGGTTATTTCCACTGCCTCTCCTTTCCCAGAGGACTTACTTCCTCGTCTTCCTCTTCTCCGTCCCTCTCAATTATCTGAAGGAGTTTCTTCTTATCATCATCAGTTTCTTCCAGGGCAGCAGACTCCTCTTCCCTATGACGACCATGCTCTCGGGCACTGGCTTGTTTCCGACGTGCTTTGATTTCCTCTTCCTCTTCATCGCGGGGTCTTTTTGTCCCTCTGTTAGGCTGAAGTCAGAGAAATAGAAGGTGAATGAATACAAGTGTTTAGTGACCCTTGCAAACCAGAATACCAGTATTATGAGCCATACTAAGGAAATTCTTACAAGTTGTTTAAAAGATTTGCTTACACGACGCTTAACAACTCTGAAAACTGGAAAGGAAATTAATTTAGTGAAGTGGAACATCACATGAGTAGATGAATGCTTCTGCCAAGAGCTGTGTCAACATCCTACCTTCTTTGATCTATGAACACGATTCATGGGAAAACATCTTCATAGACAGCAAAGACGAGGAGTGCACAGACAAGGAGTGGCCGAACAGCCCCACTCAGTGGGGCACAGCTGCCCATCAAGGAACCTCAATCTGCTGACTCAGCTGAGACAACCCCACATTTCACAGCCAGCAGGCTGACGTGCTCAGCAGACCGCAGGGAAAGATAATTTTTTACCCACAACGTATACTAGATTATATTGAATTCTGGTATGCATCCCATTTCACCCCCATCCTTTTGTCTGAAGTTTGCTGACATGCAAAAGCAGAATCAGCCCAACTCAAGTGTAGGCAGGACAAGGAGGACAGCTGCTTGCTGCAGCTCTGCAGGGGCTTGGCACTGGATTAAACAGTGCCCAAACCGTCATGGTTTGCTTGGATTATTTTATTCCACTATTTCTGGTTGATTGTCAAAATTAAAGGTAATTTGCCAAGGACAAGAAAAAGTCCCTTAATCCTAATACCATGTTTTCATTCAGGCAGAAAGGGATAAATACATTTGCAATAGAAGGAAAAACTTTCCCTTCAAAAACTACAAGGACATTAAATTTGGTCTCTCATAATTTGAAGGACAACCAAGCTGGAACAGTACTCCATGCTCTATAACTACAGCAAAACAAAGCTTAATTCTTTACTATTTAAAGAGTGTACACATCAAGAATAATAAAATAATAACAAAAATACTTTTACTTTACATCACCGCTCAAGTCACCGGGTAGATGATTTTGTAACCTCTTTAGGTCTAACGTGTCCATCCTAATTTATAAAACACCACCTGGCAGGCAGCCCCCCCTCTTCTGCTCTGGGGGACCCTTTGTCTAAAACAGCAAAAGGCACACCAGGCTTCCATGAACACGGACCCTGCTTTTAACTGAGACTGGGATCCTTCTCACGTTTGATCCAAAGAAAGGTGCAGAGGAAACGAGTGACAGTGTCAGTCTCCCGCCAGGCCTGGCATGATTGTGAGCATCAAAACAGGAATTTCCAGCTTCCTGGCAGGTTAGGAACTTTTAGGCTGCAGAGGGCAATAAACCTTCCATGCTCCCAAGGGAATCCCGCTGTGGTTCCAGCTCCGCCATGGGCTGCACCAGTACCAATGACAAGCTGGTAAATTTTCTGCTCCGGAGAAAATACTGCTTTCAGGAGATGTAAAAAAATACAAAGCCACCCCCCACTCCCAGCCCCAAAAAGCATGAGGAGTTAATTATAGTTAAGAAGCAGGCCAGACAGCAGCCTGGTTGAGATCACCTTGTTTTCAGGGTTATCACCTTGTCACTGCTTTAGGGAAGATGCAGAATCAAGTTTCCCAGACAACACATTAGCACAAATCAAAGCTGTAGCTGCTCGCTCCCAGGCAGACCTGTTCAGGCTCTGTTATCTGTCTCCTTTCTCCCTCTATCTTCTCAGCCATTTCCATTACGGATGGTACATTCCTGACTTAAAACTCTCCTAAAGTGCCTCCATGCACTTTTAAAGCAGTTATTTGGCTCATAATTCAATAGCCGTGACGTGGAAGCATACCCAGAGATTCTGCGAAATGAAAAATTTATTTGCTTGGAGGGTTTTGTGGATTGGGGGGTTTTTTTTAAGCAGATTCCTATTACTTATCTTCTAGGTACATTAAAATATAATTTCACATAGATCCATTTGGAAACAAACGTGTCATTGACAACAACCAATAATTCAAACAACCGCGAGCAACCAGCAACCCAATAAAGAAGAGAACAAGGAAAAGGTGCTCTTTCAAATGACATCATCGAAAGAAAAACTTCAGCAAATCCATACTCCTTATGGCACAAGGGTCCCTGCCCTTCCTATGTCCTTCCATTCACTTCTTGGTAATACCCAACTCATCCTAAACCACCTTTGACAGATTAATGTCACAAACACAGACACAGCAATTAGTGACATAAATCCTGACATTTGTATCAAAATCTCAACAAGATTTGCCATGGATGTTCCTAATTTGGAACTGGAATCTCATTCCTCACTCTTATTTCTAAACATTAAAAAGGGCCAAAGCTCCTGGTGAGCCTGAGGTGTAACGAGAGGCTGAGGGAGTGGGGGTCTGTCAGATGCAGAGTAACGTGCCACGGGAAGGGACTGCACCCCAGAATAAAGCCTAAATTAAAACTGCACCATGAAACCCACCCCGTTTCCTCTGAGTGCACAATCCTCAAAATCAGAATTTACACCCTTGCTTCCATCTCAGTTATTTTACCCTTTTTTGTATTTATGCATTGCTGGGGGAGGCGTCTCTAACACAAAGCAGAATCATTATGATAAATCATGGAAGTGCCCCGCGTGCGATCATTAACGCTGCCAGCAGCCTGGCAATAGGCAGTAATTGAATTCCGGGCAAACACTATTAAGCAGGCATTAAGGCTTTGCCTCTCCTTATTGATGTTATGCAAAACCTCACAAAGAACATTGCCGTTCCCAACCAGCACCATTAAAGCCACGAAACCAAGGCCTGAGTGGAACACCTGGGTCCTGCTCATTCCACAAGAGATGCACAGCCATGAACAACTGAGTTAAGGCAGGCATTAGTTTCTGTTCATTGATTTTCATCTTGGGTTTGCATTTGTGTTTTCCAAAGGACTGTTACCAACCAGCAAGAATTAAGCCCATAGGTTGCTGCACTGAGCCTGGTGCATTTCGGTCAGCAAACACACAGATTGTGTCCAAACACATTTATTTAACTAATTCCACAGCTTCACACACATCTGCACAAGTTCTGCCCTTCTGGTAGAAAGGAGAAAGTTAATCATTTGATAAACAAAATGTGGGGTTTTTTACTTAGTTTTGCTAAGGTGAATCTGGCAAGAAGTTGGAATTCGTTAGAAAATGCACAAGAAAAGCATTTTTCAATTGTTTTGTTAGCCAAGCTTAATTCTGTTCCTGTTGAATGCAGGGCATTCACAGTAATTTATTCAGTAGGCATTTTCATTTAAATCTAACACTGATAGCACAACACAAAAACCAATGAATACAAAAGGGTTTTTAAAAAAGCTACTGCTTATAAAATATGATAAAGTAAACAGAAGCTGGTAATTGGGAAAGGGAGAATTATCTTTCTCTTTCTCTTGTAGTCCTCCTGTACTGGTTGTGTCTGTTAGCTGACATACCCTGAGCTGGCACCACTTGGGGGCAAGCCTTTGGGTCCAGACTTTCTCCAGACACACCTGACACAGGTCCTGGTCTGTGCACAGCCAGCTAAGGCTGAGCCTGCCCCCGATGTGGGCGGCAGGAGCCACGAGGGACAGGGAAACAACGTCCTAAATCAAAGCACAATAATCTGCCAGCGTCCCTGGGCTCCCTCCAAGCAGTGATTGCACATTAATATCAGGGTTAAGTACCCCGCAAAATCGGAACACACATTTTTCAGAATCCTGATTGCTTCAGCCTTCACCAAACATCAGGAAGGTTTAGAGAGGTCTCAGTAGTTTCACATTACTCAGGAAATACTCAGGAGTTTCATATTACTAAGGTAGCTGTTTTGTAAGTAACCTCGTTACTGTGAAGCTCAGAAATTATTTGTTAATGAAATCTGAAATAAATCTTCATAAATGATGCAGCTTCTTCTGTGCCCACATCCCAGCCTGCTCCAAAGAGCCACTCAGAAAGCAGTGCAGCAGCTGTCAGTTTGGGATCCTATAAGCAAGCCCAAATCTCCAGAGGAATCTTCAATAACTTCCTAATTTTGTTTCCAGTGTTTGTGATAAACCAGGCTACTATCAATCTCACTTTTCCATGCTTTTTCTTCCTAAGGCGTGACACACAGCACTTCTAAATGGTGCAGGATCTGAGTGCTAAACACTGGAAGAACTGGTACGCCAGGAAAATCAGAAATCTCAGAGACACAAGAGCTCCAAAATCACACAAACCGAGGCAAATGCAATGACAGGTGCACACTGTACCCACACGGACACAGATTATTAATTTCAGAGGGAATGAACCCCTGTGCCCTCCAGCCTCCCTTGTGAGGCTCTGAACCACCCAAGGAGCTCATCAGGGAGGTGCAGGACAGGGATCTTTCTCGACACGCTCTGGTTTGGTGGCCAGAGACAACATTGGGAAGGAAACTACAGATTCACTCGCCACCCTGTGAAAGCACCAAGACAGTTCTGCCAGCATGAGGCCGCACTCCCAGGAGCAGAGTGTCCCAAGGGATGAGGCAGAGCTGAGCCAGGGTCAGCTCCTTGTAACTGCCGGCAGGAGAGGAGCGACTGGGGCAACAACGATGAAAGCAGTCAACAACCAGCTCAGCTGAGCTGCCCCTACCACCAGATGCATCCATGATGTTGCAAATTGACAGTAAATTACCCACACCAGCAGCAGCAATGATGATAATGTGCCTCCACGGATACACGGAGATCCATCCCCGTACGCACCGCACTCAACCCCACCGACAACGGGGAGATCGCCCAGCGCGGTGGAGTCACATCTCACCCCATCAGTTACTGCTGCTTCTGCTATTTCATTTTATTAACATTCCATTAAAAAATTAGCAGTTTGTAATGATGACTCACGGTGATGAAATCTGCCTTTAATGAGAATTCAAATAATCCCTCTTATTCCCTCCCAAGACAACTGAAAGAGGACTCTGAATAGCCCCGGAGTTGGCTTTGTCCTCCTAATTACCCTCCGTAATCAGAGACCAAACATGGAGGATCTGGGCAAACAGCAGCAATATTTAATCATCACTTTAGACCATCTGCAACTGTTTTGCAGCAACACATAAAGTTTATGGATTCCTGAGCTTTGTGTAAACGGCCAGGTGCTGTTTAATTGTATTTTTTGTTGCAAGAGGTTTCTTTTCCCATTCTGGCAGATACTTGATGCTGAATTGGTGGCACGGTGCCTGCAGTCTTCCACGCCAAGTTTTGCTCTGAGGGAGAACATCTTCTTGCCGAAGCAAGGGCACAGATTACACATTTAGAGGAGAAAATTCAAAACAGTGTAAGAGAAAAGCAATTATTTTGGGTTGTGCTGAGGGAGGCTGAGAAGACCAATTCATTTACAGCAAGAGATTAAAATCAGAGAGCTGAGGCACCACACCACCTCCCCAACAGCCGGTGCCACCCCTGCAGTGAGGACAACCAAGGAGACCTTGAGCCAGCCCACACCTCAGCCAAGAGCAGGGAAGTTCCCAAATCCAGGGCTGGAGTCGGCCAGGAGCCGCTGGGCGAGCTGCCAAGCCACCCTCCCCTGGCCATCTTCTTCAAGCCACCAGCCCCAAAGGCAGAGCCGAAGGATGGGAGGCAGCAAAATCTGCTATTCCCAACTATTTTCCCCCACCTCTCAGCCAGAAATGCCCTCACAGAAGGGAATCTTATTTTCTCAGAATCAGAGCTATTTGTCTGCCTTCCGCTCCTCCACTTCTTTCACCTGTACTCACCGCTGTACCCAATTCTGGAGGTCTGAATTCAGCACCACTGAATTCCAGTGCTTACTCTGAAGCATCACCTCAGCTAGTGACACGAGAACCACCTGCATTCAGGTGAAAGCCCAGGAGAGCACAGAGCTAGGAGAAATCCTTCAGAAACTATTTCAGCAGCTTGTTGAAAGCTGCAGAATTTTCCCCACAGCTTAGAACAATTTCAGCAGCAAGAAAGGCAATTAAAATTTAGATACCCTGCAGCTAAGCAGCATTTCTTTACCTCGCCGAAATACAGCCCCCGCTGTCACAAGCAATCACCCCCTCGCTGCGCTGGAAGCTCATCCAAGGGAAAGCTGTACAAAATACAAGTGAGCAAAGCAAGTGGATGGACACTTCCCTCCAGAGTGCAGGGAATCCTGTGAGTTCACAGAGCAAGAGAAAAACCAACTAACAAAACCCCAAACTGGAACTTGGTTGAAAAATGACAAATCGTTCAGGTTTACCTCTCTGTGCCTTAATCTGCATCCCAGACATGTAAGGAATGACACTGCTAACCCCAGCTGGGGTGGAGAAGGCCGAAGAATCAAAGGAATGTAAGAAATTATGTTGAGAAATCACATTTTAAAAAGGTAGAGAAATACAGAAGTGGAAGAGATCCCAGACCAGCAGGACTGTGCTGTCGGATGGAGCAGGATATGGAAGGATGTTTGAGACGGAGCAATTCACAGAAGGAAACATCCTGGAGATTATCAAGGAGGAACTCAGCGGAGCTCTGACTCCTCTCACAGCTCCAGATACTTCGGTACCATTGGGAAAATTGCTGAGAAACTTCTCCAACCCAGCAGCAACTTTCCCTTTTTCCCCGAGCATCTCCAAATAACACATTCCCAAAGTACAAACGTGCAGTGAACAGCAAGGC
>VYZQ01019695.1:0-12055 GCA_013400655.1 Mystacornis crossleyi
CCTTCCTTCCTTCCTTCATCTCCTTTGTTTAATTTTCTGTGTCTTTCCTTGGGGAAAACCCACTGTCTTTGCACCCCCTTCAGAGGTGTCACTCCCCAGGACGTTCAGTCCCTCTGTGTGTTTTGGAGGCTGCTTGCCACTCTTGCTGCTTCTTTGGCTTGGAGCTAAGAAACACGGGGGACATTTGGCAAGGAGGAGAGGCTGCTGGCTAGGATAACTTGTGTGTAGGGGTGGAGAGGGAGGGGAGGGAGGCAAACAGAATGTGAGAAGAGCGGGCAGAGAGGAGTCCAGTGAGTGACTGACACACTGGGTGTCTCAGGATGAGGTGTCACCAGTAGGGGAGCATGGTGGGGTGGTGACCAGACTGGCTGAAGGCCTCCCTGGAGCTGAGTCCCGCACACACTTGCCACCCTCTCTGCTTTGTCATCTCCGTATCTCCTCATCCTATCGGATATGTACGCAACCACCTGGAGATACCAGAGCTGGCATTGAGGGACTCAGCTGCCAGATTTGGAACAGTGCTGTAACGAATCTCTTCGTGCAGAGGGAAATCCCGGACAAGGAAAGACCTCTTCTGGCCTTTGGGAGAGTCACATCACTTCTGTCCTTCTGGGAAAGGCTGTGCCCTCCTGAGAAGTTGTCAGGTACTGCTCCTAAAATCCTGTCTGCTGCAAGAACCTAGTGGCTGTGGGTTTCTTTGTTTGTCCAAAGCTGCTTGCTGTTCCAGGGATGCCAGCAGCACCCAGCAGGTCACCAAATTTAGCGAAGTCCCGCCTTTGGAGCTTGCCTGAGAGCTACTTGTGACCCTTTGTGGACTTTTAAGGGACAAAATAAAAGAAATTTCACATCTTTCCTTGAAACACCCTGGAAGACTCTCAGCCACAGGCTGCAGGACTCTACCCAAAGTGATACAAGGTTACGGGGAGCACAGGGAAAGGAGAAAGTGAGGGCTAAACCTTTCTCATGGCTGTGATCTTCCCCAGGAGCTGTTCCAGGGTCCTTGTGCCCTAGGGATGATCAGCAGGACAAGGCCCTGCTCCAGCAACCCTCCTCTCCACAACAATAACTGCTCCACGTTACCTGTCCTGCTTTTACTGTGAGCATCTCCACTAGGGTCCATCCCCAGCATTGGGGGGCATATCACAGACAGGAGCAGAAGCCTGGCTTGTCCCAAGGGATATGCGAAGTAGCCACAGCTGGTTTGGGATGGGGAGGTTATCATGCATTTAATGAACTCTTCGAGGAGACAAAGAGAGTAGGAGTGGCAACAAAAGATGGACTGAGCAGAAATGGAGATCTGGAGGCTAGAGGATGGGGATGGACACAGCCACGTTTGGGGCAAATCCTCACCAGAGGCTTTGGCTCACCACCTGCTTCTTTCTGCCTTATTTCTTGGCCCCATAAATGGCAGATCCCTTTCTAGGTGCTGTGGGACGCCCCCTCTGACACTGGGTTAGAGTAGAACATCACCCCAACTTCACTTGCCTAGGGAGTGGTTTGAGTTCTTGCAGCCAAGGGAAGGTGAGACATGACATTCTCCCCATAACACTTTGGTAGCAGTGCTTGCCAAGGCCTCTGCTCCCCTTTAGAAATGCCCTCTCCTTAAGTTTTCAGGGGCAGGAGGAGGATTTTGTTAGCTGGGTTGTCTCACAGCTGGCCTGAGGAGGTTCCCCTGCTGTGGGGCACCTAGCTGGTTGGGTTACAACTGCCTGCTGCCAACCAGGGTTTGGCTGGTCACTGTGTTGAGAGGCCCAAAGGGCTCACACTAAAGCTACTTAATAAAAAAAACGCACCCAGATTTATTGAGCTTAAATTGTGTAAGATGAAGAAGCAGCAGCCCCTGCTCTGAGCATGCTGGGAGGATGGACTGGGGGGATCATTTCCCAGGGACATGCAGGGAGCACACGGAGCATGTCGCTCCCTAACCAGCCCCTCCTCCCTCCCCATACATGCAGGGCAGGGCAGTATCCCAGAAAAAGAGACCAAACCATTCCCTGGACATGGCTTTTCAACAGAGCGTTGGTGCCAGGGATGAGAGGCAGACACAGGCAGGAGGCCATGGGATGGGGAGAGAGGTGGAGACACAGACTGAGAGAGAGAAAAGAAAGGTGATGGAGAGCTGTAGGCAGGCGGGACATGAGGGCTGTCTTGTTTCAAGACCTCAGGCATTTAGCCAGAGGTGTTGATGTACAGCTGGCTCTTGAGGATATAGTCAATGACAGGCTGGCAGAGGTAATCCACAACATGTCCATCCCCGTGCTGCAGGGCCAGTCTGGGGACGTGGGAAGAGAGAAAGGTGTCAGAGCCCACGTGTGTGGGTGAGGTGCCCCTGCAAATGGAGAGGCTGGCTGGGGACACCCTGCTCCCCGCTTTGTAGATGGAGTAGCCGTGCTTCACCCACCTGCTTTTAGTGGAGCTGACAACCGACATGGGGTGGTTTGAGTCATCCTTCACCACCAGGATGTTGTTCTGCAGGGGAAAGAGGAAAACAGAAGTGAAGGGATGGCTTGAAAGCAGATATCTGCCCCGCCAGCCTCTCCACCCTGCTACATGGTGACCCATTGCTCATCCCACCCAGCAGCTGAGAGCACCTGACCCTGAGATACTTTGTGTCACATGACAGAAGTGTCCCCCTGGGCGAAGAGAGACTGAGGGTCCTCTCACAGCCTTCCCTGGCCACATGTACACCCATTCACTCACTTTGTACTTGCGGAGTATGGAGGAGTGGTTCATGATTCGCTCGGGGTCTGCTCCATCCCGGGGCACCACCACGATCCCAAACTCCCCGACGATCACCTCCATCTGGGAGCAACACAAAGTGTGGAGAGCTTTATAGCCACCCCCCACAAAACCTGCCACTGTCTGCCAACCCCATCCTGCCCCATGAAAGCTGGACCATGGTCTGGAGGGAGATGGAGAGTGATTTTGAGGTTATGTCAACAGTCTTTGGCAGAAACATGGAATTATCCGGGCAAGTGGCTGGCAGTAGGTGAAACAAAAGGCACAGAGTTAAATCCTATTAGTAGATGTTGAGGTCAGGCTTTGAGGAGAACTTGTGGTAGAAGGAGGTGACAGCAGAAGAGGTTGCCTGAGGTGAATGTGACCTCTGCCTCACTGGAAGGGTTCATGAGCAGGATGGATGTATTGGTCCTGACAGAGGTATGGGAGGATTGTTCTTCCAAGGTTGTTTGGCCAAATTTGCTACTGCGTGGGGACAGCTCATAATGCTCACACCCTTCTCACGTGAGACAAATCAGGCTCATCCAAAAGAGCTTTGAGTCAGCAAATTCAGGCAGCAGGAGCCTATGAGAAGGTGCTTCTGCAGAATGCCTTTTCTGCCTGTGCTTTGATGTCATTTCTGCATCCTTTGTGCTTGAGCTCCAGGGCTTGCCTCATCTCAGTTTTTCCAGCCCTTCAAAGGAGATGCCTGCTGCCTAAATGCTTTTAAAAGCTTAGGATTGAAGATGTGGTAACTGATTTTTGAAGGTTGAGAAGTTCAAGGAGGGAGGTTTGTGTTGACTGACTGATTTCAGTGAGGAACCAGGGGAGCCCCCATAAGCCAGCATGGCTCTGATTGCCAGGAGCAGCTGGTGGGTTGGTAACCCAGCCCATATCCAGGGCTGGTGTTCTCCCATGAAAATATGGCTTCTTCCAGCAAGGACCAAGAGTGAAAGCTGTTGATTTCACTCTAAATGTGTTTAATTCCTAACAACTGGACCACTCCTGTAAATACCTTATTTCCTACCTGCGCACCTCACTCTGCTGGGATTGGAATTTACCTGATGCTGGCTCCTTCCAAGGGAGAAGGATTAGGAGCACAGCCTTTGGAAATGCCTTGGGATGGGCTTACCCTGCCACCCCAGGTGACATCCTCTGCATGAACAGTGAGTGGGAACAGGACTTGGGACCATGGAAACCCTGTGAAAATATGTAGGGGAGATGACAGTCAGGGTTGGGATGGAGGAGGCAGTGGAGATTGTGGGCACAACTCCTGTCATCCCAAGTGACCTGGTGGCTCCCAGGAGCACTGGCTGTGGGAAGCAGAGGAGGAGGAGCATGGAGGGGTGCCCAGCAGTGGTGACTCACATCCGCCTCGTTCCAGAGGCCAGGGATGCAGAAGGACTCCAGCAGGTCACTGCCACAGAGCAGCAAGATGCGAAGCTCTGGAAAAGAGAAGAGAGAAGCTCAGAGGTGCGAGCACATGGGGATGATCAGGCACTAGCCCCCCCACTTAGACGGTTGGCTTTGCAGCTCAGCAAGAAAATTGTGCTGTGGGAAGGAGTTTTCTGCTCTGACAGGCCCATAAAGATTAATTTATTTGCACAACTGCCAGAGAAAAGCAATAAAACCCCCCGGAGGCATGGGAAGGGGTGGCTACATGGGAAGATATCTCCCTGTTTGGCATTCCCAGGTAGCCAGTCTTTGGGCTCTGCGTGGTACGAGTGCTAGGATGGCTGTAGTGCCAGGCTGTGCATGAAATGGGTCTCAAAACCACCAGTAAGCTCCCCATGCAGAGTTCTGGGTGATGTGCAGTGGGGCTAAAACCCCTAAAAGTCTTTGGAGCAAGAGGCACCATGGCTGGTCAGGCAACCGAAATCTCTCCTGCTGCTGTGTGAAGCTCTGCAGGGCTGCAGGCAATGTGGGGATGGGGTGACACCACCATGGGAGACCAAGTTTGATAGCACTTGGGGGGCCTTTCAGGACAGGATGCCATGGCAGGTCTGTGCCAGTGCTGGGAGCTGTATCCCCACTGCACACACTTTTTTCAGGCTATTGTCTGTCAACAGGACCAGGCTCAGCCCAGTTAAGAGCTGTTTCTGTTGCATCCCTGAGCCCCAGTAGCTGGCACCAGGGTGAGATGATCCTATATCTGCCAGAGCTGTCATGCATATGTTCCCAAGGCATGCAGCACTGGCCCAGAGGAGTGGGAGCAACGTGGAGAGGGGCTGTGTACTCACCGATCTCCTCATATCTCATCACCGTCCCCAAGTTGGCATTTTCATCTAAGAAAAGGAAGCAAAAGAGAGGTGCTGGTGCCCAGCCTTGAAGAGGGGTTGGGAGGAAGGTTGGGACCTGGATCTCTAGAGGTGATGCTGGACCTTTCCTCTACATACCCACAAAGGTGAAGCGCTCCATGGGTGGGCGAACACAGCAAATCCGGCTCAGACTTTCTCCCACCTTCCCCAAGATCTTTGCTAAAGGGGAAGAAGAAAAATTAATGGGAGAGAGGCTGTCCAACGGCTTCAGCCACCCTGGTTCTGCAAAATGCTCCTGTGCCTGGGTGTGGAACTACTCCCAGCATCTCCCAGCACCTCCTCCCATGATCTTAACTCCAGAGACTGCTCCACTGTGCCTTGAAGGGACCAACACAAGACAGCTAAAATAATGAAGAAAATCATAAGATGTCAATTTTTATGGGATTCAAGTAATGTTCTCTCTTCTCAGCTAATACCTTTACAGTCCACATCCCACTGTCTTGTAGGGGATCCCACTACATCATCTCTCTTGCCAGTTCATGCCTTGCATGCGCCCTATGGATACCAGGTAGCCTTTTCTTTTGCTGGTCTCATTGCCTAGACAACATCCAGCAGAAGTCCAGGGAGATTTCACAGGCATTTTAAGCTGTTCTTGGCTTCTGCCCTTGCTGTCCTGGATGCTGAATCCTGCATCACACCCCTGCCCCACCTTGGACTTGGTGCACCAAGACTGATGAGACACCTGTCCAAAAATAAGGTGATGGAGCACTGTTCTAATATTTGGCAGCCCCAGCGGTGAGGTGGGGGGTAAGTAGTTATCCCTCTCTTCCCTACGCCACTGCCACCTACCTGCTGTGGGCTTGCTGGAGATGTTGTTGTTCTGGTAGATGTTCTGCGAGGACTCATTCTGGGGCTGGCCAATCACTGGGGTGATGGAGGGTGTGTTGACATTGGAGAGGATGCAGCCAGTCACTCTCTGCAATCAGGGAAGGATTTAGTTGGAACAGTGTCTTCACCCCAGTATCCTCCCAAAACCTTTCTGACACTATAACAAGCCTCTGCAGCCCTGGTTCAAAGTCATCTTTCGTGACAGGTACATCCAAGCTCACTTTAGGGTCCCCAGTCCCATTTGACCTCACCAAATGAGCCTGGGGCAATCAGGACCCTGTGGATAATGACTTGTGTTTAAGGTATCAACTTTCTTGTGTGGGCTAGCAAGGAGCAAACATATCCTCTTCTCCTCCACCCATCCCTGCAGGAGAAGGAAGGCATCGCCAGGACCTCCTTCAACACCACAGTCCCTGGTGGCAATGGACATCCTGCTGGGCTGGCTAAGACTACTCCTGTGCCTCCTTGTCTGGGCTGCTTGTGAGTTTGTACAATGCTCTTTCATCCATTTCCTATCTTTGGTTTTCTTCCTATATCCGAGTGTACCAGCAGCTCTGCTACCCCTGTCCCCGTGGTCACCCAAGGGCAGTCACCTTCCTCCTTGGCTTTCAGGCCTACCTGGAACTTCTCCTCCTGGTGCTGTGCTCCCTGGGGACTTCCCTGGTGCTGAATTTTCCTGTCAAATCTCTCTGTCAGGTTCATACAGTAGTTCTGGCTCAGCTGGTGAACAGGGAGGACCATCCACCCCTCTCTCCCCTCAGGGAGGAGCAAGCAGGGTGTCACTAATGATGTGGTTTATGCCCACTCCTGCTGTGACTCTGCCTTAAGCCCTGCTGCCCTCCTGGTGTTCCTGGGTCCAGGCTGCTGGCTCCAGCCAGAGAGCTCCATCTTCTTCCACCATCAGGGCCCAGACCTCAAAGCAGCTGTGACAAGATCTCACCCCTTCCAGGTCAGGATCTCACTGTGTTCCGGCAAATCTTCTCTCTGTCAGTCTTTGGTGCATTTTGGTTGTTGATGCCCATGAGCTGGTGGAAGAGCACCCCCACCCATGCACTCTCCCCATGCCCTCACCCCCACGGCATAGGGGCTGCCTTACCTTCATCAGGTCACGGTGGTGCTCCAGTACACTGCAGGTGGTCTGCCAGGTGTCCTGGTAGCACTCCCAGGGGTCCACCCTGCGGGGAGCACAACAAAGCAACAGTGTCACTCATGGCCACTGTCTGGACCTCCTGCCCGTGCCACCTCCTCCCCACTGGGCTGGCCAGCAGTGCCATGAGCAGCCATCATCACTCCCTCAGCCCTGCCATGGACCATGTCCTTCCTCCAGCCCTTCCACAGACCTATCCCTAACAGCTCTGGAGATCTGAATGTGTGCCTGGGCATCTTTACATGCTTGGTACCCAACTAACAGCTTTTGTTTGGCTTGGATGTGACTATGTGTGTCATAATCCTCTTTCTGAGGGCAGCCCAAAACACTTCTGGTGTCACTTCAGCCATCAGATGCCACATGGCAGTGCTGGGAAGGTGAAAGTCTGCAGGCTGGTGCTACATATGTGGAAAGGGAAGGTGCCACAGCACAAGGCTGGAGCGAGCTGAGTGACTTTGGGTCTAACCCAAACACCACAGGCTCAGTGAGGGCCTTGAATGACTCCCCGAATCCTAAGGGCTTCCTTGAAGGGTGGTGTAACCCTCCTCATCTGTTCTCTGCTGTACTGGGAGGGGAAGGTCTCTGATTTTTAATCAAGCTGGGGCTGGGAGAGACAAAGTTCATCCTGGAGCTCTACCAGCTGGTGGCATCTCCCCCTTGCATACAGGACTTTGCTCCCATGGTGCAGGGAAGGGGCAGGGGCTGCTGGTGCCATGGCAGGTGACCGCTCTGCCACCCACCTGATCCAGTCGGAGGACTGCACAGCCAGCTGGCACATGGTCAAGCGGTGCCGGCTCGAGACTAGCCCCTGCAGGAGAGGATGAAGAAAGAACAGTTACGAAGCCTTGTGCTCTGGCCAGCCTGGGCTTGCAAACCTTTCTGGGCAGAACATCAGGCTCACTCATGTGAGACAGGCCAGAAGGATTCCTTCCTGCCCACAGAGGTTTATTTAAGCTCCTGTTTGCTGGAGGGGAGGAGTCCCTGCTGGGCCCAACCCTGGCTACGTGCTTGGGTGGTGAGATTTGCTCAGCACTACCACTCCCAGCCCTGTGCTGTAACAGGGCCAACCCGAGTTGGCCCGAGGGGGTGGTTTCTTGATGAAATTCCNTGATGGGTCTCTTCCAGCCCAGCTCCCCCCAGACTGCTCTGGGACCCTGTGATGGTCCCATACCATGTCTTTCACCCACCCTTTTTGTCCCTTGATATGTTACAGAAGCTGACACAGCTGATGTCCCGAGCCACCCTCGCCAGGAGCACAGCCCTTCAAGCTGTGAGTGCTGGCAATGCCACCTTCTATGAGGTGGAACAGATCCTCAAGAGCCTCAAGGGTAACAGTCCTATAAACCCTTCTTTTTCGTTTCTGTGTGGGATCTCACAAAGGTAGTATGGCTTCATTTCCACATGCATTTCTTCCAGAGTTCAACCTGCAAGCAGGTGACAAGAGGAGGGAAGCCAAAGATGCCATGAGGAGGCTGCCTGTTATCAGCAGCATGGTCACCAGTGCCAGGGAGAAGACGGACCGAGCCAAAGGGATTCTGGGCAGCGCTGCTTCTGAGTCCAAGGCAGCCAGCAGCCTGGTGGGGGCAGTGAAGGAAATCACCGTGGGGATCCAAGAGGTGAGGACAGGCTCTGGTGCTATTGCTGTCAGAAAAGGATTTGGAAGGGGAAAAACACGGAACAAGAGGAGATGCTTGGTAACTTCATGGTGGACCTGATGGGTTGATTTTAGAGCTGAAGTTTCTCTACAGTGGGTCCTGCAGATACCAGTTTGGCTGTAGATGATCTCTGCACATTTCTTCCATGAGGATCTCTATGGCATCTCACTGTAGCCGCCTTTCAGTGACCAAGGGGATTTTTCCACTCCTGCAGCCAGAGTCACTGGCAGGCTTGTGAGGTCCCGAAACTGGTATTTGTGGGTTCACCTCCCAGATGTGTGTTGTCATTCCCCAGGGATTTGCTGATGTGTGAGGGAGGGATTGAGCCATGGACATAGACACAACTCTGAAGCAGCTGGTGGAAAAACATGAGGAAAGCTTGTGATACTTCTGAGTCCCTTGTAGAAGGAACCAGTTTCTACCAGCTCTCTATTCCAGTGCACCCAGAATGATTTCAGCTGTCCTCTGCCCCTCTGAAAGTGCCTTTTTGTTCCCTAGGAGATTTCCCAGCTGAAGGTGGAAGCCAACAAGACGGCTGATGGCGTCCTCACCCTAGAGAAGGCAGCGGCCACCCTGCGACACGAGGCCAAGGAAGTGGATGACGAATTTGAGAGGAAACTCTCAGAGGTTGAGGTGGATGCCGCTGCAATAGAGAAGGTGGGTTCCCATCTCCCTTGCCTTGTCCCCTTCCCTGTTGACTTGTGGGCTTGATCCCACCTTACAGCTGTTGCCTTTCCTCCTTCAGACAGCTCAGGAAGCTCAGAGAGTCCATGACAAGGCTGGCCAGGGAGCGGCAGCTGTGCAGCAGATGCTGAGTGACCTGGAAGAGCTGCTGCATCTGATGAGTAGGTTTTGCGATGCCACTGTGGGATGTGGATGGAGACAGGTGCCCACTGGGGTCAAGGCAGGGCTTCTGGGAATTTAGTGGGAAGTTGAATTACGTGATGCCTGTGAACAAGCTGGGCAGCAGGGTGGAAATGAAGTATCTAGAAAGGTCTAATCCTCAGCCTCCCTCCATACTTTCCTATTTCTTGTTTTCCTTTTGTTCGAAAAGGCCAGGTTGGCGGTGTGGATGAGTATGGCCTGAGGCAGCTTGAGGCGAACTTCAGCAAAGCCAAAAGTAGAAGCAAGCAGCTGAAGGCAGAGATGTCAGAGCTGGAGCAGACGGCTGCGCTGCAGAAGGCCCGGGTGCGCACGCTGGAGAGCAGCATTGATGACATCCTGGCTGATATTAAGAACCTGGAGGATATCCAGAAGAGTCTTCCTCCAGGCTGCTACAATACAAAAGCTATTGAATTGCCATGAGTGAGCTCTGGAAAGGCTGCAGTACCTGTCAGGCTGAAAGCAGAAGGGCCTCCCCAAATCTGTCAGAACTGGCTGCATTTGGTTGTGTGATCCTTACCCTCAAGATCAGTGTGGCAGATGAAGTTCATAGTGTCCCGCTGGCCCTGGAGAGTCCCTAATTTTTCAAGGTGCTCCGTCCCTTGCTCGTGGGAGGAAGGACACTCCTGGTTTGTGAAGGTACTACTGTCTGAAGAACAGCCCCTTCCTACAATATTTCTCTGAGGTGCAGGGTTAGGTGTCAACCTTGTGAGTTTGTACAGTTCAGAGCCTGAAGTTCATGACCGAGAGGTTCTCCATCACCTGTGGATACCCTGTCCTGGTCCGGCACACACAAAAGGACTAGAGTCTGTACTTTTGACACCGCCACCACCAACTCCTCCTCCTCTTCTCCATGGGGTTTTCCTCACCTTCAGGCGCTCAGGAGGCAGAGAGCAAGCAGCATGAGAGGCTGCTGGGGGGGATGAGTTCTGGGTTGTGGCACTGGTGATGCTTCATGTGGTATCTCCTCCCAGACTGGCAGTCCTCCCCTTGCTGGGAGTGGTGCTGATGTGCTGTGTCTCTTGTACATGAGAACCCTGTCCCATCCTGCTGTAACCTGATTTCATTAGTTTAAAAATACTGAAGATGTCTTGAATGTCTCCACCTCTGGTTTGGTGCTGCCTGTCCTCCCTCCCTCATGGTGCTGGATGTTTCTCAGAGACCACCATCACCATTAAGGTAGTTCTCCACAGGGGTGTCCTGCTGTTCATCTCAGCAGAGCTCAGAGGAGCCAAAGACCACAGTGCTCCCTTCACCCTTCACTGCAGTTTTCATGTGGGTCCTGCTGCATTCTGACACTGCTCTCACCTTACTTCAGATGCCATGCAGGGGAAAAAAGTTTCAGGGGAAATAAGGGCTGCCAGATGCTGGAAGCTGAAGCTCTGCTGAAGCCCCTGCCCTGCATGGTGGTGAAAGAGGAGGTCCCAGATGGAGAAGGACTCTGGGGACTCACTCACCCCTCCTTATCTCTCGAGTCTCTGATAAAGCAGCATCTGTGCTTTTGCTTCATGATATACCGAGTAGTACGTCTGCTTTACACTTTTTTTAAGTGAGATGTATTTTAGCCCCTGGCATGCGTCCCTTCCCCTATTGTACAGCATAGGGACAACTATTATGGATCTGACTGTTTCTCTATGAGTTGGGTTTTTTGAAAGGTAGGAGGTCAATAAATGATGAATACTCTTGGGTAGATCTTGCCTACTGCTTTATTTTTTCAGGCTCCTCCGTTTGGGGGGATTCAGCCATGGGTTATGCCAGCAGTGCAGGAATTTGCTCTCTTTGCACTGACTTGGTCTTGGGGCTGTTTTAAAATCACACCAGTAACATCTCTGTTTTGTTTTGTTTTATTTATTACATAATTTAAACATTTTGCTGATAAAGTATTTTTTTGTCAATGACCATTTCTTCATATAGCGACAGAAAAAAAGAAAAAAAGGCTCCAAAACTTTTTACAAAGGTGAAATTGGTGGCATGGCAACTTCAATCCCTTTCCCTCCCCCCTTTATTTATTTTCTTTCCCCAAAAGACATTTGAAGTTCATTTCACTTTCAGCAAATTGCATTGTTTAAAAGGGGAGGTTCAAAGACCGAAACCCATGAACTTCTTCCCACACCTCCTCTGCACCCTGGAAACCCTATCCTCCAGTGGTCACATGGATCATCACAGATGATTATTTTCTTTCCATGCCCACCCAAAGACATTTTTCCAAACCAATCCCAGAGCTGAAGGCCCCATTACAAATCCCTTGTCCTTCCCCACATCCTGTGAGTTTTACTGAGCAGATACACAAAGGTAACAGCAGTAGGGCAGAACAAACTCATCATCCCCACCACAGCTAAACCACACCATCCCAACCACGTGGATTGGGAGGCCATGGTATCCCCACGTCCCCTCCCGTGTACAGGAGGGAGGGAGGATCAGAGATGGCTCTCGGACATGACCCTTCCTTCCTTCCTTCCTTCCTTCCTTCCTTCCTTCCTTCCTTCCTTCCTTCCTTCCTTCCTTCC
>VYZQ01019695.1:12184-29021 GCA_013400655.1 Mystacornis crossleyi
TGCTGTAACAGGGCCAACCCGAGTTGGCCCGAGGGGGTGGTTTCTTGATGAAATTCCGAGTGGGGTGGTTTCTTGATGAAATTCCTCCAGCTTCCAGGAGACAGGTGAGCTCGCCACTCCTAATTTGACAAGCGCTTCTAAAGGTCGCTTGTTTGCATCATTTCAATCCCCCTCCCCCCCCAAAATTTGCTTTGAAATAATTCAAACAAAAAAACCCCCACCAACCCACCACTGCTGTTTTGGGTGGGAATGTTTCTCTTTGCTGTCTATTACTTTGGCTCATTTTAGGGTCTCACTGCAGTTTTTGTCTAAAGAGCGAGAGGTTTCATCCTCTTCCTCCTCTCTGAGACTTTCTCAAGGTCAGGAGCTGCCCTGGGCAGAGGAGGGCCATGAAGGGACCAGAGGTCAGGCAGTGCTGCCCAGTGCTCACCCCTGACTTCAGAGATACCATCTCACACAGGAGGCAGAAAGAAGAAATTGGGACAACCCACCGTTTTCCCATAGGAATCGTGCACGGGCGAGACGATGCCGCCAATGACAATGAAGCGTCCGGTCTTGTGCAGGTAATCCCGGGCTCGCTCTGGAGGGGAAGGACAAGGAAAAGGGTGCAGGAGGATTTAGCAGGACCCACTGAGCCCTGCAACACCACAGCACCCACCAGCCATGGCCCAGTCAGTCCCTCTGCAGCTGCACAGCTGTTACACTCCTCCTTGCCTGTGTCAATACCACGTGCTGCTCATATCCCACTATGCTAAGAGATGTCCAGTTTCAGCTGGAATTTCCTAAAGGTGGCATTTGAGAATAAAAATGCTGGCAACAAACTGCCAAACTCACCCAGTCTCCTACATATCTACCCCAGCTACTGAGACAGTAGCAAGGGAAAAGAAGACAGGAAAAGCAAAAGCAAAAAGCGAGATAAGATTGATGAACCATTAAAAAGAGCATTTTTTCTTCAAGTGGAAGATCTATAAAATATTTTGGATTTGC
Organism: Mystacornis crossleyi; assembly: GCA_013400655.1. Taxonomy (NCBI): domain Eukaryota; kingdom Metazoa; phylum Chordata; class Aves; order Passeriformes; family Timaliidae; genus Mystacornis; species Mystacornis crossleyi. The sequence continues at coordinate 13,172 of VYZQ01019695.1, forward strand.
AAATAAAAGGAACATTTCTGAAACTAAGGGTGTGATTTTGGGATCCATCAGCCATCCCAAGATGTCACTGTGCATCACGTCCTTCAGACACTGTACTCAGTGGCTGGTGCTGCTCTGGGGGATGGGGAGAGGTCCTTCCTGAATGGAAGGTGTTCCCACTGTGGCAGTGGCTGCCACATCCCTGGAAGTGTCCAAGGCCAGTTTGGACGGGGCTTGAAGCAACCTTGGCTAGTGGAAGGTGTCCCTGCCCATGGCAGGGGATGGAACGGGATGAGCTTTAAGGTCCCTTTCAACCCAAACTATTCTAAGGATTCTAAATCACTAGGGCAAAATTTTTTTTCCTCCAAATTTTGAAATTTCTGCTAGGGACTCTTGTTCAGTTACTGTGTCAGTTAAAAGTCAGTTAAGGAAATATAATTGCCATGGACCTTTTTTCCCCCTCAAGGGCACTGAGTGGCCTCAGGCCTCTGTGACAGCCTGTAGGAAATTTGCCAGCTTCAATACAGCCTCTTTCTCAGACTCACCTGAAATCCTCACTACGGCTGCCTTCCTGGCTCTTGTGCCCTGGACACATCAGCCTCCAGAGAGGGCAAAGCGGGCTTAAATAATTTGATTGGTACAGGGAGTAAAATTTGATTGCCTGAACTGGATGCACCAAAATTATCCTTCCCTGGCCTCAAAATCCTGTGAAAGCACATGCAGAAAAACACAGTATGCTTGGGTTTGGTTTTTTTTTTTTTTTTTTTTTTTACGGGCAGGGAGAAGCCAAGATTAATGGATCAATGTTTACCTTTTTATCATAATACAATTTAAAATGCAAATTAAAATAAAAAGAAAATTCCCTAACAAAAAAGATGCCATTGAATTTTAAATTAACATATCCTTTATTATTTCCGATTTGCCCTCATGTGATTTTCCTTGCCAAAAGAAGATTAAAAACACTGATCTGTTCATCCTCACATATGGCCCCTTCATAAAGTTCATTTTTCAGAGGACCTGAACTCTTTGCATGTAAACTCTGCTTCAAGCTCTCAAAGGTGGCTGATGGTATTAATTTGTCTTGAGTCCCTGGTGGAAAAAGCCCAAGGTTTTACCTGGCTACCAATATTTCAAGGTCTGTATTTAAACAGCCTGGCACCATCTCCACATCTTCAGGCAATATGATCCTTACTGCTAGCATGTCATCTCAGCTCCAGCTTCCAGGAGCTCACACCAAATATCCACCACCACCTTCTGCCTTAATAGAACGCTTCCTCTGCAGAAAACAGGCACTGGCACAGGATGGCCAGAGAAGTTTTGGATACCCCATCCTTGGAAGTGTCTAAGGCCAGGTAGAACAGGTCTTGGAGCAACCTGGTCTAGCAGAAGGTGTTGCTGCCCATGGCATGGATCCGTGGGGATGCTGATGGCCTCACAGCACTCAGGGAAGGCTCTGCTGCTGGCAGGAGAGGGGTGCTGCTACACTGTATCACCATCAAAACTCTTCATTTGGGTTTTAACCTTCATTTGGGTTTTCATCTTTAGAGAAACTGTAAAATGAGGCTGCTTCCTAAGTTGGGATCTGCATTTTCAAGAGCTTGTTGTCTACCTCAGAAACACCACATGTAATTTAAATATGCTTGGAGAAAATAACACATTTATTGACAGTTAGATCCCTGAAAGGGAAGTATTTGGGCAAATGTGGGTTAAGAAGCAGCAGTATGGTGTAGGGAACGGGAAGACCTGCGTTCTGGTTCTGCCTTGCTTACAACTTGCAGATCCCCCTTTCACATCCCAAACTGGACAGTTCTCATTTGGTTTTGGGGTAGAGCACATTGCTTGCAGGGCTATGTCTGTCAGAAGACTCTGCCATCTCGCTTGTTTGTGCAACCATCAACTGAGCCAGCCCTTCATAGTTATCTGCTTCAAAGCAAACGCATTTAAAAAGATTGCATTTTCTTAAATAACACATCAAATCCTGTTTGGAGAGGAGCTGTGTCACTGGTTAGGCTGGCATGGTGACAAGAGCAGCTGCCCTTAATGCTGGGATGGTGGCAGAGGATTTGGGGCAGGTGGCACCGTGGCTTCAGGGTGGCACAAGAAAGACACTGAGATGCTGTAGCATGTCCAGAGAAGGGAACAGAGCTGGGGAAGGGTCTGGAGCACCAGGAGTGGCTGAGGGAGCTGGGGAGGGCTCAACCTAGAGAAAAGAAGGTTCATGGGGGACCTTCTGGCTCTCCACAATTCCCTGGCCCTGGAGCCAGGTGGGAGTCAGGCTCTGCTCCCAGGGAACAAGGGACAGGACAAGAGGAAATGGGTTTAGAATGGATATTGGGAAAAATTTCTTCATGTAAATTGTTGTCAAGCCCTGGCACAGCTCAGCTGCCCAGGGCAATGGTGGAGTCCCCACCTCTGGTGGGACTTAAAAGCCATATGGATGTGACACCTGGGGACATGGGTTAGTGGTGGCCTTGGCAGTGCTGGGTTAACAGCTGTACTCAATCTAAAGGGTGTTTTCCAATCTAGATGATTCCATGATTTTGTGGTTCTAAAAATGCAGTGTTAGTTTTCAGCACCTACAAGTGTCCTCACTGCAGTCATGCTGCTGTGTTTAAAGCTTGTTTTTATTTTTTTACAGGTTGAATCTCCTTACACTGACACACTCTTCAGTGGCTAAATGGAGAGAGCAATAGGCTGTCATAACCAAGCCTGTCCTGATCCATTAGTTCATCAGGCTTTGGATCCTCCCATCTGCACAAGGCCAGACAAAACTGCTTTAGCTCTTGTAAGAGAACTTGGGGATGCTGGTGACTCATGGCCCACCCTGGGCTGAGGGTGCAGTGCCTCCTGCCATGATGTGTGCCCTGACACAAGCTGGAGGTGTGGATCCCAGCAGCAGTCATTCCTCTGGGTTTCTGGAAACAGGATGCTGGATTTGGTGGGTCACTGCTTCAAACTCTGTGGCTGCTTTGATCTTGCAGTGCTTCCTCCAAGTCCCTAGGTCCATGTTCTCAGAAAAGACCTTTTTCTTTCACAAAATTTGTGATGTCTTTCATGCAAAATATGCTGCTTGTGGGGATCAGGTTCCTGGTCTCCTTGCAGACATGGCAAATGCCAAAGACACTGCAGTAGCTTTGGATTCCTATTCTCAGCCGTAGAGCTTATGGTCAGCTGTCTCCAGCTCCCAACCGTCCCTCCCTGCTTGTGCAAAGATTTTTGCCTGGGGGAAAGTAGATTTTGATCTGAAAAGTCCTAAGTCTTTGGCATCTTAATTCTACTCCTCTGACAATTAGTTAGGTTTCTGGCCCATTTGTTGTCCTTGAGCTCAGCCCTCTGTCACAGCTTCCCAGCCCTTTCCCAGACCATTTCTTGCCTGTTGAATACCTGTGATATCCAGAGATTGTGGCAGACCCCATAAAACCCCCTCCAGTATTTTCATTTTCTACAAGCACTTTATATCCTGCCACAACAATGCAAGGATGTCAGTTTGTAAGATAAGAGCTCATTCCTTTTCTGGTGTAAATCGTCTGTAATGCTCCAGGCAGCCTCAATGGCTTTTAAACATTGTTGACATAAATAAACTCGGGGTGATGGCCCCGCCAAGATGTGCATTAGCCCCCAGGCAGCTTGTTTGTGGGATGGGAAGCTTTCAGCCATGGCTCGGTGCCTGGCAGCAGCTGGATGACCTTAGCCTTGCTGTGTTGGGGAGGGAAGGGACAAGAGTGGCACTTGGAACCATCCCAAGCACTGGTGACACTTTCCCACTTTCCCAGGCCAGCTTTGCTTGCCTGCCCTGCAAATGCACTTCAAGTATTTTCATCTCTGCTGCTTTCCTGAGAAACAGACCAATCAGAGGATATGCTCCAGGGCTACAAAACGGAAAGGTGATGGTTTTGTCCAGTTTGAATGAAAAAATAGCATCCCACTTCCCCAACAGGAAATCAGTCCTTCTTTAAAAGATGTTTCTTTTTGGAGGTTCTCACTGAGTACATTTGTTTGCAATGTTTTGGCTCCTCTGGTGCTGCTCCATCACCTAAATTGACGTTAATGAAATCAAATATTCCTCATGTTCAATTTTTCAAGCTCTAATTTCAAATTGTATTTGCTTTGGCTTTGTACCTGGTTCATCTGCACCCCTAAGACTTCCCTTTCTCTCTCTTTTTTTTGTAACAGAGTAAAGCCACAGGCCAGCTCTGATTTATGCCCCTCTACCTACAGGGAATTGAACCTGCAGCTTGCTCACATGCTCTATGCCAGCTCTCTGAGAACACACACAAGGTAGCAGGGAGGCAAGAAAGCATTGCACAGCCTTCACTGCACTTCCCTGAGAACTGGGACAGAGAAGGTGTGCAGCCACAGGTGATGGAGAAGGTAAAACCATTTCCCAAGTGTCTCATTTTTATTTTGAGCAATTTGGCCTCTGACATCTTTGGACAGGAGGTGGGACATGGCCATGAGGTGCCGAGGGCAAGGGAGGCACTTTCCCACTGTCTAAAATCCCTTCTCCTGCAAGAGAGAGCGACCCAGACACGCCAGCACACTTTGTTTTATTCTCAAACTAGCAGCACTTTCAGGACCTAAATGGAGCTTCCAGAGCTCAGTGTGGGCAAGGAGCCAGCAGTTACTGTAACTGAATGATTTGTGTGTGTGTGTGTGTGTGTGTGTGTGTGTGTGTATGTATGTGAGTGTGTGTGTGTGTGTGTGTGTGTGTATGTATATATATATAAAAGCCCTCTGAATGCCAAATTAGGGGTGTATTCATCAGAGGTGTCCTTCTCCTAGAGCCCAGCTCTCCTGCCTGCCCCAGAGCCTTGTTCTTTGTCCCAGCCAGTGTCTTCAACCACAGTCAGATCTTGGTTAGAGCTGGGGGAACTATCGACATCTCCCTTCCCTGGGCTCCCAGAAGAGACATTTTTACTAGAGCAAGCCCTGGCTGCTCTTCAAGGAAGGTTCCTCCTTTGGGAAGAAGCAGGAGAGAGATTCTTCACCGTGGGGTTGACCCTTCCATAGGCAAGCCTGGGGAGATCCCAGTGTCCCACTGACCCAAATAGCCTGTCCTACCTTGTGCTCAGAGCCTCTTAGACAATCTCAGTCAGATTCCCAGAAGACTTCTAGTTGGTAGAAAAATCCCATTAAGCCCCCTAATGCTTAGTGATTTTCATCTCTGAGCTAATTGCTCTGTTACACTTTCCCCCACCCCATTAGTCCATAGCTGTACCCAGGCACTGTAGAAATAACAAAACTGGGAAGGGCTTCAGGTATTGCTGCACATTTGTTTTATCAGCTTTTAATAAGCACAAAAAAAGCACTGGCCACCAAATGCCTCAAGATTTGTGGTGGAAGTGGAGACTGTGAAAGGCCCCGAGAGGTGATGCTGCAGCACCTGACCCTCCCAGCCCACCCAGGTCCCCACCAGTGTCCAACTCACAGCCACACAAGTGATGACTAATGAGACTCATGCTATCACCATCTGCTGACCACTCCTGGCTTCAAGCAGAAAGGTGAAACTCGATGTTTAAAACAAACAAACTAACTAACTAAAACCAATAAAAGTAGGAGACTGAGTCACAGTAAGCTGACCTAGAAATAGCAGAGCATTTCCTGGACCCCCAGCTAGATGGGGCCTGGGCAGAGGACCTGGCTGGTCCCAGGGAATTTGGCTTTCTTCTATAAAGCTGTAGAGGAACAACCTCTTTCTTATCACTGAAACTGAAGACATCCTATTTCTCCCTCTTTTATTAGAAGTGAAGTATTGCAAGGGTTATTGTGTCTGAGAAGTTACACATGAGCCCAGGAAGAAGAGCTCTCTAGAGCTTGAGAAGAAGCATTTGAGGAAGAGCCTGGCAAAACAACCCAGGCCAAGATGCTTTTTACTCCTGTAGCTGCTAATCCTGCTGCAATGGAACGGGAGGGAGCAGGCAACGCCCATCAGGTGAGCAATGAGGAGAAGTACAGGGAGCTGCTTCTTGAGTTGAACTGGCACCAGCTCCTCCAGGAAGGGACTGGACCTACTTTTCTGTCAGACAGGTGATCAGTACAGTGCTGCCTCTCTCTCTACTTCTACAGAGAAACAATATAACTTACTGCTTGGAGATCTCCACTCTAGTATCCCAGGGAGGGCAGGAACATTCTCAACACCCCGCTGGATCTCACCTGAGGGTTGGGCAGCTGAGTGGGTGGACATGTTAAATACTTCCATGAGGTGTTCAACACCCAGGGATGCTACCTGAATATCTTAGAGGTCTTGGGGCTAATGAGGTAAGGGAAAGCATCTAATGACGTAAAAGCAACTCAGCAGATAGTTGGATGGGGCTTGGAGCAACCTGCTCTAGGGAATGGTGTCCCTGCCCATCTATTGTAGCAAGATGATCTTTAAGGTCTCTTCCAAATCATTCTGTGATTCTAAAAATGGATGAAGAAGAGGGCTTCACCTAAAGTAGGTTTTTTGAACTTTCTTCTGCAGGGCAGCACTGAAACAGCTTACTTAGAAGCCCTCAGAGAAGGATTAAGCATCTCTAGGTAAGATGATTTTATGTATGTGTGGTATTGAAGTGGAAAGTGAAAGGTCATGTACCCTGTCTGGTGCATTAGCTGCCATGCCACGAACCAGCAAGAGCTGTACATGGTGCAGCATGGTTGAGGGGAGAGAGTTTTCCTCTTCCAGTGTAGTATTTTCCTTGTTTTTAGGAAGAAATGTTCGAAAATGTGGATTTGCCAGTGCTCAGTGTAAAATGCCCCTCTGAATGCCAGGATTTATTTAAGCACAACCTAGGGGAGTTAACATCACTGTGTCTGGACTGGGAGAAAGCAGTCAGAGCTACTTTGGCTGAAATCTGTCTCTCCTCTGGGATTTTTGAGGCTAATGGCTCTCCAGCTGGTGTAAGATGAGGTAACATGCCACCCACAGAAAGCAACATCAATTTGTGGTGTGAATCTGGTCCAGAGCTGGCATTTTGTGGTTGTATATCAACTTCGATGAGAGTCTAAATATCAGGAGAGAAAATAAATTGTTTGGCAAGCAAACGGAAGGGTATTCCAGATAGACCTAACTGCTCCACTTAGAAGTGATTTTTGTTATCCTGGGCCCATGGATAGAGTCACACAGCAAAAGGGTAGCAGCAAAAGGCAATATTTTCATTATTCTGCCATGATTTTATATATCGCTTTCATCAAAACATGTGTAGAACATCCAAAATAGGACAGGCACCTTAATTTACATCCCTGGAGAGGTCCCAGTCCCCATCTCAGTCAGGGAAATTGGTGTCACTCAGTGCCTTTAAAAAAAAATGAAGGGGAAATAAAACCCCAGCAGATTTCCACACTTGTTTTCCAGTGCCCTAATTTCCCTATGGAAGCACTCTGTTTTCATTTCCAAGCTGTTGTAGTGCATCAAAGACAGTGCTTTTTACGTCCTGGCATGTGTCATGCTTCTCCTTTGGGCTGACACGTGGCAGGATCACAATCCTACCAGGAGCAGAGGATTTATGGTTCTCAGTTCCCCATGGAGCAGAGATGAGGAGCCTTTGTCCAGCAGCTCTTCACTGGTCTTGGGCTGACTCCCGTGTGTCTGACCCATGGCTTGCCTTTGTTGGCCAAAGCATCTGAAGATGCTGACTTTGTCTGGGATTTGTGTTGGTTGAACCAGGACTGTGCAGGCAGAAAACATCCCACCTACAGAGAGGCAGGAAAGGCTGGGGGGATGCTGGTGAGGGCGCAGGGCAACAGAGCCACAGGAGGATTTCAGGCTCACCAGAGGGATGTCACATTCCTGTTACTGCAGCTGTATATCAGCGAAACCCTGTCTCTTTGCAGACCCATTCCCAAGACCCCATTTTTCCCAAAAAGAAATATCGACCATGTTTTTGCACAAAGCAAAGGCGCCAGAAGCAAAGTTAAGTGTTTAAGCATCCCCAACCCAGCTTGTGCTGGGAAAACTGGATTTTCTGCTTTCCCTTGCCAGTGAAACACAGAGAAATGTTATCTCCTCAGGGGAGGCTTAAGCTTAATTACGGGCTGTTGGATTTTCAGTGAAAATAGAAACCTTTGTGGAGCTGGGGCTGAGCAAGTTCTTCCTTGCCTGGCTCAGAGATGAGTTCTCCACCCACCCCATGGGGAGCTCCTCTGCCTGTGCTTTCTATTCCAGCCCTGAAACAGGCTTATCTCAAATGATCTTCTCCTGGGGCAAGCCCTAGGGTGGCTTTTGAAAATGCATATTTTTTTAAGAATCTAGGCTTTCCTGTTCCCAAATATTGATTTAGCAACTTTCTGCTGGTATGACCAAGATAGAGCCAGTGACTCAGGCTTACTGAAGAAAACTAGTTGATGCTGAAAAGGGAGAGAAAAAAAGTGTTTCTGACCCGGGTTGCCTTTTCCAGCAACAATGGTGTTTCAGTGCAATGAGAGCTTGTGCCTTGATCCTGGTTTATTTTCAGGGTTGTGATGGGTACTACTGACTTTCTCCATACAAGGCACCCTGAAAATCTAGCCTTGCTTGGCTGGGCACTGGTGGCATCAGGGAAGCATTTGGATTGAGGGGTTATAAATACCAGAGAGTGCATGCTCATGTCAAAATCCAGAGGTGCCCTGGCTTTGTCTCTATTTTAGGCTGATTTTTCAGTCTTTAGAGGTTGTTGGGTCTTCCCATAGCTGCTTTGGACTCCCTAGTCCCAGGTGGAGGTTGAAGTTTAGGGTTAAGGTTAGGGTTAAGATTGGAGTTGCTTGTGCTAAACATTCAACACAGCTGAACTTCCTTGGCTCACAGGACCTCTTACAGTCCCCCAGTCTTGCTGCCAGAAGGGATTTTGGAAGCCAAAGTGTGCCGAGGTGAGGATGCCCATTTTGGGCCGGTTGCTGCTCAGATGCACAAGGATCAGCACAGTCATGACCCACTCCTACCCCTGGCCCCATCTGTGTCGTACCCAACCCACAGCAGCCTGGTAGGGAAAGGATGTGGCTCTCCCCATTGCATCACTCAAGCAGTTAAATGAGCTGCCCAAGGTCACATGAGATATGTGGGCTGCCACTGCTGGTGTTTAGCATGCAGCTAATTGATACCCTTGGCATTGCAAAGGCTGCTGTTAAAAAGCATCAGAGAAGACAGTGCAGGAGGTGAGAGCATCACAGTGAGTGCAAATGGTTTTTAAATAGAAGCAGACCCCCTGTTTCCTTCTTGAATGAGGTTGTAGGACTGGATTTCTCACTGCCAGGTTTGTTTATAGTCGGTGGAAGTAAAAGAAGGTACGTGGCACATTTTGGGAGGTGGCATTATCATAGAATGTGATGTCTCAGAGACCGTAATAAATACTGTTAAATATTTAAGAGCTTATAAATGTTTTAAAAGAATCCCCGAGAAGTTATTGATGGAGTTTAATCTCGTGCTCAGGAAAACTTCTCCTCACTTTGGGTCATGAAGAGGAGATGCTTGAGATGCAGGAAGCTAATGACAAAGGTTGTGAAAAACAAGTCTGTATGGGGTGCAGTGATGGGAATATGACATCTACTGATATATAATGGCCCCCCAGAAGAGCCATGGGTGCTTTGTCCTCCAAGCACAGCACCCAAGAATCTGAAGTTTCAGTGTGTTTGGGGCAAGTGCGGGGCGTGGAGGTGTGTCGGTGACTCAGCCACCGCGGCACTGGGCTGGGCTGGCGGGTGTCGCTGTCGCTGCCACGCTGAGCCAGGGGCACTTGACGCTGGGCACAACTTGCCCTCCTAGACCCCTTGCACCGAAGAAAGGTTTCGGCTGTTGGCTGTGATTTCTGCGGCTTGGATGTCAGTGGAAACTCCTCCTCTGTGTTACAGAGGGGAGAGCAGGGATGCCGCAGCTCCCCGTGTCCGATACACCACCCCGGGTGTTTTAAGTGAGATCTATCCTGGCTCTGCCCCGTCAAGTCGTTCCCGCTGCGCTCTGCCGATGTTGCTGAGCTCCAATGCCTTGCGGAGCCAGGCCGGAGCTCAGTCAGCCTCTCCCTCTCCGTCACGTCCTCCCGGAGCCCCATTATACTTCCCACTCCGTCGATCGATCCCTCCAGCTAATTACGTATTCAGATTTCTGCCGGGGATGAAATGGAACCAGGAGGCAGCCTGGCAGGGGTCCGCACTTCTTACTCATGTTGCAGACAGCAGAGCAAAGTCTCTCTCAAGCTCCTGACGAGCTTTTGTTAGATGGAGGGGGAAAGAATTTTGCTTCTGGACATTTGCAGATGTATTCCCATTTAAGCAAAGAGGGAAGGGTGAGCTGTCATTCCACTCAGGCATTTCCCCCAGCTCTGTCCCAGGCAGCGATGCTCTCATTCAACTGCTCTGCAGTTCAGTCATGTCAATCAAATAAGAAAAAGTGATTCTTGAAATTCAGGATATTAAAACAACACATCATTAACAAAAGCCTCAGCTCCTGCCTCTTCGTCCCTCCTTACTTAGAGAACTCCATCCTTTCACCTCAAATCCCTTGCTATGGGATGCAGTAGCCCTCAGTGCTGCTCCTCTACAAGGACTGCAGCGGATAATCAAAGAGCAGCCTGCTGAGATTTTTAATTGCTCAAGTTTTCTTAAGAATCAAGCAGGAGAGTTTTATGTTTGACAGCAGAGTCCTCTTTCATTGTTTTCCACCAGAAATGGTTTTTACCCAGCTGTTGGTTGGTATATTAACTCTCTTCAGTAACAGATGCACATAGGATCTGAGGAAAATTTAATTAGACAAAAAGGGAAGAATAGTGGGGATTTGATCCTGATTCTCAGGATTCAGGCTGTCAGGAAAAAGAGGAGCAATGTTTTTCTGTGCAAGTCCAGGTCCTGGGCACTGTTTGAAATGAGGTAGGTGGGGAAACTCCATGGCCAAACAGTTTTAAAATATCTGAGGTACCAGAACTCCCTTTGAGAGGGCCACATCTGAATGACATCTCACAAATCTCTTCCTCCCAAAGAAGTGGACCTGGAGCAACCCATCATCCCATAAATCCACGTGCAGGAGAGGAGGCAGTCTGGATACAGGCAGATGATACAGATTTGATTATAATCATCTATTTGACATCAAATGCTTCATAGTAGCCAAAAAACAGCTGTAAAAAAAAGCCAAGTACCTGTGATTGAGTCAGATAATGTCTGTGTTTGGGGGTGGGGGATTGCACAATCTGCTGCCTCTGAGCCCAGCTCTGAACATCCCCATGGACCCCAGACTCCACATTACTGGACCTCATGGGCACCGTGCATCCAGAAGGGGGGAAGGAAGGCTGAAATCTTCCTCTGCAAGAGCAGGAAGGCCCCAGTGAAGCTCTGCTACTTGCAGGCTAATAAGCAGAGGTGGAAAGGGGAATCAAGGGGCCATCCAGTCCCTGAAGATGAAGCTGTTTGTAGAGCTGGGAAGAAATAAAACTGTGGCTGATGAGCAAGGCTTTGTGATCGAAGCCAGAAGTTTGCACATGAAAAGAATGGATTGTGGACAATTTCAGAACCTTAAAAAGGCAAGAAAAAAAATGTCTAAAGTGCCAAAATGGGGAATGTGGGCAATTCCAGAGGGACTTTTTCTTCTACAATTGAAGAAAAATGAATAAAAGAAAATAGACAAAAAAATCAGTATCAAAACACAGCACATTGAACAAGCAGACACCATTTCACTCCCTCAAACCTCTCATTTCAGTTTGAAGAAATCATCAGAACAATCCTCCAATTCTTACATATCTACAGGACAGTACAAGCCCTGTCCACTTCAGAACCTACAAAGAAACTTATCTCAGCACCTTCCTGTCAAATCCAGCTATTTGTTGGCTCCGTCTCCAACTCTGAAACACCATGACAGAGAACCTGGAGCCTCTGACCCTGTCTGGTGATGCCTTTAATCCCAGTATTTTACCCGAGACCATCTTCAAAATTAACTATATTTTTTGATTGAAACAATTTGTTTTCTACCTTGCTCTACAGAGCTGTCTTTTGGTTTTCAAGCTGTGGACACAGTTGTATTAGGGCTCCCTGAGCTGGGGCCACATGGGGAAGTGATTTAATTGTCAAAGCCAGCAAAACTCATTGTCTGGCAGAGCACCAGCATGGGCTTTGGCGTGTTAGCAGAGCTGCACAGATTAGGTTTTGCTTTTTACTTTGGTGCCTTGGCTTCTGTCCTTTGGGTGGCATCGCTTGCATACAAAGGAAGGAGGAGGCAAACTCTGAGGAGGCCAAAATGGAGGAGATGCGCTTTAGGCAGCAGATCCCACTGCTGGGTGTCTGTGCCGCTCGGCATGTTGCAGAACTTCACACTGAGAGCCAAAGCCAGTGTGGGGATGTCTCAGACGTTCCCCTCCTGATCTGGCTGCATGGCAGGAGAGTTAAGCAGCAGCCCATGCTCAGTGCTTCTCTGAGTGGCAGTGGGAAATGAAAATGAACTGGTTGGAGTTTGTTGTGTGTTGGCCAAGGTGAACAGTGCTGGGGGCTTTAATGCACGACTTTGTTCTGAATCTTATTTTTCTTCAATTATTAAGACTTCTTGCATGGGCTCTGTTTTTTTTCTCCATACCTCCTTAGGATATAAATGGGTTTAAGGCCACCAATATTTGTGTCAAGCTTTAGAAACAACCTCTGCCCTCTCTGTTCTTCCATCTTTCCTTCCCACCACAGTAACATCCCAAACTTTTTCTCATAGCCACATAAAGCTAGAAAATACAACTTAAATTTGTGACTCAGAACACCTCTCAAAGCGCAGCTGATACCACAAATAACTCGGAGTGTTTCAGGACTATGTGGGTGTTTGTCTCAACCCCTTGGTACGGATGGCTGTACATCACTGTGTCTCACCTACTTTTTTTGTTATATGTTATATATCTTGGGCAAAGTATTAACTTATATGTATGATATTCATTTTGTATACACAGATGCAATTCAGCCTCATTTGGGGAGCCTTAGTGATCCAGAATTTTAACTGGCAGACAAAGCAGGGAACTTACTCTATTGCAGTAAGTTCAGGTTCTCACAAGGTTCAGCGGTGGGATGCAGTTGCAGATTTGGGGTTGTGAGAAGAATCCCAGCTTTCAGGAATCCCAAGGATAATGATGAATCTTAAATCCATATGACTGATGGAAAGAATAACCCAATGGGAATCTTTCCCCCACTAGAAGAGACTTCCACATAATCAACTAATCTCCTATTCAGGGAAAAATCCTATGGGAAAAGCTTGGCTTTTGGTCTGAATAAAACGTGGTAAAATCCACACTGAGAAAAATGATGGTTGACATAAAATGGTGTGTCTACAGTGACATACCCATGCAAATATTGTACTTCCTTTTGGCTTAATTAGTGCCATGTGTTAAAGAGATGAATTGTCTCTCTCTATGTTAAGCAAAAAATCCTGCTATTAGGTTCTCAAAGCCCAAATATTTGTCTCAGTGATGAAGACAATATTTTTGCACAAATTCAGCTGTTTGAAATGCACCAATTACATGGTAGAGCACTGTTTTGATTGGACTCTATAGCACAGAGTTAGAAGAGTAACACAGATTTTGGTTGAGATTCCTATGGATTCACAGGATTATACTTTCAGACTTGAGGAGAATTGTTCCTCCAACAAAAATGATCAGGGTTTTAGAAGCTAAATTCTGTGTCTTTTCCTCATAGAAGTCTCATTTGTCCCTATCAGGTACCTCAAGTATTGTATTCCAGGAGCTCTAGAGGATGCATGCATAGAAAATTTCCACATCAAGCTACCCTATTTGAGCTAAAACTTGTCTTCCTGAAAGATGTCTGAGTGTTCATTTACAGCCTTCATGTGACAGAGAATCCATCAGGTACCCAGGTACTTTCTCCTACTACTTGATTACCTTCACTTGAACCCACAAAACATACTTGTAGTTTGAAGTGGTGTGGGATCCACTCTTGGCATCTCATCAGTCCTTATTCTGCTGAATAAAGTTGCTCACTTTCATCACATATCACATATCCATCCCCCAAGCAGATCAAGTCACTCCTTTACATCTTTAAGGATGCATCTAGACTGAGCCTCCCTAGTCTCCTGCTGCAAAGCCTGGCTTCTGAAACTAATGTAATGCTTGTCACTGTTCCTCAGAGAAGGGTTTTGCTAATGCTGTACATGAAAATAATACAACCTTTCTTCTTCTGCTTTATATTCCCCTGCTCATATCTAGAAGGATCACATTTGCTGCTTTATTTACAGCACCACACAGAGTTTGCATTCAGTGGGTTGGGCACAATTTCCCCTCAGACCTTGACACCACCGCTGTTTGGCAGAAGACATTTGCCTTTTGTTTATATTTGATGTGCGTTCTTCCTCGTTGGACATATGACTTTGACTTTGACTTCGCTGTTGAACAAGCCCTTGTCAAACAACCTGAGTCAGGCAGTACAACTGACTCATTACCAGTAGGAATTGCTATTCTGCCCACTTTGGGGTCATGGCCACTTTTTACCGTCAGGGATTATATATTTTCTTTCACATTTTTGATAAAGATATTGAACAGTACTGAGCAAAAAGAAAATCTCATTGTGAGTCTATAAGAACACGCACTGCATACTAATATTTTGCTGATCCTTATTTTCTAAAATACATTTTGTTACTTGTTAGTCCACTGAATAAGGGTGGCACAGATATCTTTAGTATTACTTAATCAAAATAAGACTAAATGTGAATTACAGAATTTTTTTTATCAGCGGTTGCTTCCATCAACCAAGTCCCTGTAATTTAATTTACTAATTGTTTTTATTTTTAAATAGTTCCTCTTGATCCTTGCTGGCAATTTCTTTTTGCTTAGGGAAAAGGATTTTTAAATAAATTTCAAGCATTTTGGTGCCCAGGACTACATTTTGCTGGCACTTATGAAATGGCATAACAATGTGATCCTCTGCATCTAGAAAACCATCATTTTCTAAACTGCTGCCCAACTCATTATATTCTAGAAAAACAAGGTCTGATGCAGAAATACCCCAAGCCGATTTCAATTATTTTTATATAGTTTATGTACTTAAAAACTTATACACAGCTTTTAGAAACCCCAGGGATACTTCTCCACTGGTAGCTCAAGACCTTCAGTATCTGCTTCCCAGCCTTAAATCTCCTATCAGACATAAAGGATGAATCCTGTCTCTGCACTTCAAGAAGAGATATTAGAGGAGCTGATCTTTCTACTCCCATTTTTCAGTGGTCTTCAGTGGACACTTCACCCTCACAGGACTCCTCCCCAGCCAAGTGAGTTTCTGTTTGTATAGGGATTTCCAGGCATTTTGAGCTTTACCCAAACCGTCAGTATTTATGGCATGTCAGACTGCCTTTGATGGAGACTGCCCTTTCTCCCTCCCTCCTTCTCTTCCTCCTCCCCTCCCTCTTGTCTTGCCTAAGCAGGCTGTGATGCCTTGAGCAGCAGTGATTCTAGCATCCCCATCATCTGTATCATCACAGGGATGCTCAGTAATATCCATCATTTCACACGAACATTTCCCGTTCCTCCGAAGTAGTATCAATCTAATGGTTGGGTACTCCAATATCTCCATAAGTGCCTGTATTTTTGTTGACTTTTATACCTGGCTGTGGCTGCTTGGCTCTATCTCCTCCCTGGTCAAAGGAAATGGAAGTGCTGCAGCGGCTGCAGACTCGCAGACTCGAGGGCGAGTAGCAGCGGACGAACAGAGCCAGGACCGACCCCGGGGGCTGCGGGGTGGGGAGCGTGAGAAGGTGAGTGCAGAGCGGGGAACCCGGACATCTGAGGGGGACAGCCCCAAGGGACTGAGGACAGCTGCCAGGGATGCGGGACAGGTTCGGGAGGCCCGGGCGGTCCCCGCCCGCGGCGCCTTCAGCACCACCAGGCGCGGACAGCGCCCGGCTCCGCTGCGGTCCTCGGGAGAGGAGCTGCTCCCCCAAACGCGCCCCGACACCCCCTCC
>VYZQ01019696.1:0-15447 GCA_013400655.1 Mystacornis crossleyi
GCTGCGTCTTTTCTGCTTCAGTGTGCAGGCCGAGTTGTCTGTAACTCGTGGTGTACTTTCTTCCAAGAGAAGTTGAAGCTGTTCAAAATACTTCGAGTTTGCTTATTACAATGACTGCTAACACGTGTCAGGGGTGGCATATTGCACTGAATTTCTCAGAGACAAGACAGGGTGAGAGTGTGTATCAACAATGTGCAAAACATGACTGAAACTAGGCTAGGATATTAAAGAGACCCAAAAGCTACTTTATCCTGTCTCTGATAAAGACAAATCTAAAGCAGATCTAAAATGCTTGACGCTGGGTCGCTTCACTGTCAGGCCTTAGGCTGTGCAGGAGATGTGCACTATCTTTTTTTTTTTTTTTTTAACATTCATAATGGCTTGTGAAGAGAGCTTTTCAGAATAACAGAGGCATAGAAAATAAATGGTAACAGTGTTCCAGTACATTTTTCTGTGGGAAACAAGAGCCTTCTTTCCCTTATGCACTCTTTCCCTTCCTGCTCTGTTAAACCGAGTGCAGGTCAAGCAGCATTTTGGCTGCTTTTAAGAAGCTGCTCCACTGTGCTGGATCCAGTGTGCAGTGGAGAACAGTCGTGTTACAGTCACTGTACGTTTCTTTGTCTCTAGGACTGCCTGTAATTGCGAGCCCTGGGGCAACTGGCACAGTAGAAGTGTCTCTGATGGCTTATTCTGCTCGCTGAGCTGGTACAAGTTATGCCAGTGAAGGTAACCTGTTCAAGCTCTGTCCTGAAGCAGGAGAGGGTGGCTTGCGTAGCTCTGCCAGCAAATCTCTCCCAGGATCAGTCTGGCTTTGTTGTTTTCCACATCCCATCATTGAAATACCATTGCACCCAACCTTCAATATATGACAGTCCCTGAAGTGTTCGTGCGCTGTCTAACGTGATTTGCAGGGCAGCACATCTGAGCAGACAGTACACAAACCATATCATTTTGGTATCTAAAAGCTCTCCTGGAATGTTAAGTACTCTAATTTTCTTTGACTGCTCAAAGTTATTTCCTCTTATCCTAACAAGAATGCCTCTTCAACCTCAGCAGAACATCATTCTCAATTAATTGTTTGACCTCTTTTTTTGAGCACTAATTTGATGGCATGATTGTAATTCGTAAGTTAAGTAGGTTCTTGTTTTCAAGAATATGAAAACCTCTATAATGTATCTACATTTGTGAAGTTGAGCTTTGATCATATTTAATTGGAAAGGCCAGTCGGTAATTCCTCTGTTGATGCAGAACACACTTTCAGGAGAGGAGGATTAGGAGTGTAAGGGTGTACTGGGATCTGCAGGCAGCAGTTCAGCCCTCACGCTTCTCAGTTTTGGTCTTGCTCATTAAAACTCTGCAGATGAGTAGAATTAACGTATGTGACTTCTGCTTTTAAAAGCTATGAGGTGAAAAATCACACTTCACAAACTGTGTTCTAGATGCTTCTAGGTGACTCAACTGAACCGAGGGAATTAGGCATTTAGAGTGGGTGTGGTAGGTGAAGTCGGAGTGGAAGGTGCAGCATAGTGTGCCTTGTTTCTTACAGGGGGAGAAAATCTGAAGCTACACCGGACTAAAAGTGTCTTGCACAATGCAGTCTCTTAGGCTTATTTCTTAAACTCCTTTGTGTCTAAATTTGCCGGTTTTTATCGATTCATGTCAGTGATACAGTGCCACATAGTGACATAAGCCCCTCTCATTACTTGTAACATCTTCATCTTTCTGTTGCGGTTGGAATCTGAGCATCTTCCTGGCCTTGTTGGGTCAGGGGTAGCAGTGGCACAGGGAAGGTTGTACATTTGCTGTATTACTGCTGGGCAGGTCCTTTGGATTTCTCAGTATGTTCCCTGGAGCTCTTTGATGTTCTTCCACTTCCCGACAGCTGCATGAGGTGTGTGGGTAATGCCCGCTTAAATGGTGCGTTCACGGATGCCTGCATGCATTTGGCACTTGTACTTGTCTAGACACACTAATGCTCCTTTTGGCATATTGGACTCTGCAGATGAATTCAGGTCCTCTGGTTCGGTTAAACACCAACAATTCCACATCTTTAGGATGATTTTGCAGTGTGGTTCATGCTGTAGAGCTCAACTGCAAAATAGTATGAAACTTAACTTCGCTGTCTGACTGGCTGCAAGTGTTTTTCTGATAATTTGCTTCTAAGCTACATTATCTACAAGTCACTGAAAGCCTGCCTTGTATTTTTCTCCTCTTTTTCCCTTTCTTATTTAGCTTGTTTGTTTTTCTTCCCTTGGGTCAGCATTCTTTGTAAATGCAGATTTTGGCTTCTCTCAGTAATTAGGGCATGAGGTCTGACATCTCTGGTCCGTGAAAACGCAGATGTGCTGTGCATTGCATGGGAAACGAAGGGTTTTTTTCTCTTTAACTCTCTTCAGGAGTGAGTTCAAATACTGATGATGTTACCTGGCTTAGGTAGCAGTTTAGTACAGCGAATATCTGTGTGTTTTGCCAGACAGATATAGGTACCCAGGTTGTGAGGAGTAAACTTGTGTATGGGGACCCCCTTGAGAGTCATACTGTGCTCAGAAGCCTGGCAGAATTTCAGTGCAGTACCTTTGCCGATTGAGTTGCTTTGTAGCACGCTGCCCCAGGATATTAAGTATTGCTTAAAGTACATGCTGTTTATTGAGGCTAATGGAAGTGCTTGTTACCTAGTAAGTAAATTCTGAGTTGAGTGTAAAGTGTGAAGAATTGAGGAAAAGCAAAAAAAAGGCTCTTTGGAAGGCCTGAGAGCAGGAGTTGAAGGCTTACCAGAATGTGGTGGTTTGCATCCCTTAAGGATCACAGACTTGGGGTGGGAAGGGACTGCTGAGATTGTCAGGTTTAGCCCTCCTTTTCACTTCAGGCTTCATGGCACTGTCTCCATTTGGGTTTTGAACATCTCCAATCACAGAGACATAAAATCTTTTCAGGGCAACCTGTTCCAGTGCTTGATCACTCTCAGTTTAAAAAACAAGAACAACATCATAAAAAAAAAACCCAAACCCAACTTCAAGCAAACAAACAAACAAAATGCCACAAAAAATGCTTAAGTGATGTTTCCTGTACTTCTGTTTGTGTCAGCTGCCTGCTGCCCTTTCATTGTATACCATGGAGTAGGCTCTGGTTCAGTTTTTACATCCCCCCACCTTTTCCACCCCACCAGATATTTTTGGAAGTAGATATTTTTGTGGAGAAAGGCTTCTGTTTTTGAAGCTGGCAGCTGTATTTGCTGTAAGGTTGTGTGACACTGAGACAAGAGCAAATACTTGAAATTCTGCAAGAGTGACGTGGACTTCTAGGAATGGATAATAAGTAATTAAATGTTTGCCTTCCTATTCATTTGATTGTGCCTTCAAAACAAATGGCATGCATGTAGTGGCTCCTTGTGATGTCTCAGCTGAGTAAGTCCTGCAGTGTACTGAACTTTCTCTGTCAAAAATAGAGTGTGTTGCTGTGACCTGCAAGCACTTTCCCACTGGGATTGTTTCTGATTTCCAGAAGTATTCGCTCTGAGTTTCTCAATAAGTTGTAGTAGGGATATTTTCCTTCTTCTCTTGCTCTAAGATTCGCATCTTTTGCTGTTAATAACTGTTCGCAAGTGTCAGCCAGGCAATTTTGCAGTATGTGTCAGCCTGAAATTTAGGTGTGGACTGTTCAGTTTGGGGCTGTAAACAAGTTGCTCCAAAGGAGAGCTGAGAATGAATGGCAGCTTAGTCTCCAGCTCCCAATGCCATGGAGAGTAGTGCAGTCATGAGAAGTGACTCTCTTTTACCTCTGGTAGTAGCTTCCTCATTTCAGCCCTTCCCAAAGGAGATGGTGCTTATTTATTTGTTTTCCCGTTCAAGAAAAATGTCTTTTTCTTAATGAGCAGTGTGGTCACATACAGCAATGCCCGTTTCTTTGATTTGTTTTGACCATTTAAATGTGTTGAAGTAAGTCCTAGCTGAGTAATTCATAGATCATTTTAAATCAATGCGAGGATCTTCTTACCGATAGAAGCGTGGTGGGATCCAACCGGGAATGCTGCAGAAGATGTTCCTGTGGAGCCACTGGAACACGTTCAGGCTTATGTTGCCTTCTTACTGTCAGAGTTCACTGTATGTGTTTGTGCTGATGGAGTCAGCTGCAAGGCTTTTCGTTGTGAGGGGCTATTCCAGCTGCCTTGGCCAAGGGCAGCAATTGTCTTCCCTCAAGGAAAGCTCTCCTTGACTCTTAATTTTTCCTCTCTGCAGTTTTCCTTGCCTTCAGCCTTGATTGTTCTGCCTCCATCAGTGTGAAGAGCAAGAAAGCTGAGCAATTTATAAAGTTAACGTGAGGTCTTTCTTTGTGGATAATCCTTCCTGTGCACACTAGAGTAGACTTGGCAGACACGTTTGAATTCAGTTAAGGTTTTTAAATATTTTGGAGATCTAGATCCATATGGTGTGACATTCAACAAATTAATGTAAATATTTATGTGATAACTGACTCGCTGAGACTGACTGTAGATAGTGGGATGCAAAGCACTCCGCACTGAAGTTTTCATTAGCTGAAGTAGATGTGTTTCTTCTGGACAGATCTATATTTAAGTAGAACTGACTTAATTTGTCTAACCTTTTGTGACTTGACTTTTTTTCCATTTTTTCTAATGGTGAAAATCATGGTAATGGTTATGCAACATCCCCATTACTATTCTGTGCTTAATTAATCACAACGGTGACATTTTCTTTTTTTTCCTACAGAAAAAGATGGCAAAGCCTTTCATCCAACTTATGAAGAAAAGCTCAAACTTGTGGCACTGCACAAGCAGGTTCTGCTGGGACCTTACAACCCTGACACTTGCCCTGAAGTTGGATTCTTTGATGTGCTGGGGAATGATAGAAGGTAAAAGGGCTGGTGCTTTTGTTGGTCTTAACTCTCCTTTTCCTGGGTGAAAATAACATCATCCAATTTCTACAAGTATGTGAGTTATCTCAAGTGTGTCTGTGCTAGTGGAAAGTGAAAGTGGCCTCTTCAAATACATCTCACAAGTGTGAGTCACAGTTCAGTACAGGAACTAACAGAAGATTATTGGTGGGGTTTTTTCAACCATACTAGAAGCTGCTGTGCTGGCAGTCCAGCTTCTCACAGCAGTTTAAGATGCATTAATGTGCAGGCCCCTGTTTCATCCAAACTCCACACCCTGGTTACAGCAGGCCAAGCCTTTTGCCAGTGGTAGAAGCATTCGCCATAGCTTGTCCTAACACCAGAGATAATTTCTGAAGTCAAGATACCTGATGCGTTCAAACTCTGAGTAAATTTTTTATGAGACCTGGGAACTCTCAGGTATGTCTCTTGTGTTGCTTGCAGCTCAGGCTGTGCTTCTCATGTTCATTGTTGCTCTTTCTAGTGTTCTAGAGTGAAGGCAATGTGCAACACAGCAGAGGCTTCTCTGAGATGGATCCAGTGCACTGTTTTGCCCAAATGGATGCAGCTTTCCTTAGGAAGAACAAGGCTGTTTCATCCAACTAACTGAAATGCTGTAATCAGTAGTTGTTACCGTGTTTGTTCATTCAGGAAAATGTATACATTTTTTTCCACAAACTAGAGTGGAAGGAGGTTAAAAAATTACTTCAGGCTCACTTGTAGCTGGGAAGTTTTTGGACATAGTTCAGAATTCAAAATAGGGTTGATGGGATGTGTGAGATTTTGTGTAAGAACCGAGTTGTGTCTGTTTGAAAGAGTGGCTCTTGTGCAGGCAGAAGAAGCTGTTGGGTCTCTGAAACTGCATATTGTAAAGTTTGGTTCCTGGTTTTCCAACTTTTTCTTTCTTTGCTGGGTTGTCACAGCTCACTAGTGGTTTGAAAAGAGTTGAGTCTGTTATTTCAGCTGATTTCTCTCTCTCAGGAAGGAATGGGCTGCCCTTGGAAACATGTCAAAGCAAAAAGCTATGACAGAATTTGTCAAGCTCCTACACAGGTGCTGCCACTTGTTCTCAACATATGTCACTTCCCACAAGATAGAGAAAGAAGAGCAAGAAAAGAAAAGGTAACGTTGGGTGCTTTGGTGTTGGCATCTATGCAGTGTGGACAGTATCACAGCTTAGCTTAGGTTGGAGTTGTCTTGGGAAGGGAAATGCTTGAATTTTAGGTGTCTGTGGTACCACTTGATTTGATTTAAGCCTTTTTACTTTGCCAGTAATGAGTGGTTGTTTAGGAGTTTTAAAAATTTTGCTGGTACTGTTATCTGCTAAAGAAGAGATGCTTCACAAAATGTCTGTCCCAATATCTTTGTGGACTAAATATACAGAGAACATTAAATTGTCAGGTGTTTCACACTCCTCTTCTAGTATGGCATAGCAGCTTGACAAAGGCTGTCTTATTATTGCTTCCAGATGTGATTATTATCCACATCATTACTGAATATGTGTTAAAGCTTGGAAGATATGTTTAAAGCTTCCAGGCAGCTTTTTCTGCTGTTCTCTGCCACAGGTAGCACAGTAACAGGTTACAATTTGATATTCATGCTAACAGAATTCACCCTTGTCGTGCTGCTGAGTGCAGTAAAGCTGTACAGTAATGTGGTTTTTTCATGTGTCCAGAGAGACACTTCTCCAGGCCCATTTAAGTGGGAGGAGATGATACCAAAAAAAAAGCCTCGCTGGGCAGGCAAAAGGCAGGTTACAGCATGTTGAAAATAACTCATCCTAGGATTGTAGGAATGCTGAAATGGCTTATTGAGTGGATGTTGCAGAAGAGAAGAGGAAGAGCGAAGGCGGCGTGAAGAGGAGGAGCGGGAGCGGTTACAAAAGGAGGAAGAAAAACGTAGGCGAGAAGAAGAGGAAAGACTGAGAAGGGAAGAAGAGGAGAGGAGGAGAATAGAGGAGGAACGACTTCGGATGGAACAGCAGAAGTGAGTAGTGGAAACAAACAACACTTCAAAGAAAATAACTGCCTTGCACTTGAGACAATTGTATACTTGGAATATACAGTTATAATTATATTTCATTGTTCCCATCACATCCAGATGCTGAAAACACGGATCTGGCTTTGCACATGTGATATTTAGGAGAATAGTAAAGCTGTTCCACAGCAGTCAGCAACTATTTTCCACAATAAAAATGTCTTTGCAGGGGGTGTCTCTGAAGTAGATCCTGTGCTTGCTATGTAATGGATTTGAGAAGGGAGCAAATAATTAAACCACAAGTTTTACTGCTTGTTTAACATGGTGAGAGCCAGAGGAGTGTAAGAGACGGACATAAATTAACATATACAGTAAAAAGTGTTGCACAGTGTGAAGTAACAAGAAGTACGGTATGCCTTGAAGTTGAGGGTTTTTTTAACATGAATGGGAGTTGTGTATTAAGTGGTCATAGCAGGGTACAGAGATAAAGAGTTTAGACAGAAAAGGCGTATGGATACCAAGTGTATCTGAACTGGTCATGGTTTGCTGAAAAGCAGTAAATCTTGCTCTTTGGGATATTAGACCAGTCTAATCCTGATGCTTTAGAACATGATTTTTGAGGGTGGAAGAAGAGTGGGAAGGAAAGAATTTTTCCTGCAATTGTGTGATACTTCTTCCTTCCTCTGAAACATTGATAGCTGGTTACTGATGGATGTAATGTGAGACAGACCCTGGATCTATCTTTCCATAGAATTTCTATTAGTTCTTTGGAGAGATGAGAAAAACAGCCTGTGCATATGTAACCCATGTGTTCTTCCTGAAGTTTCAGCAGTTGAGTTTACCGGAGATGCAGATGCCCCATCTGGCAGCATTTTTTTTTTGGTTGTTGTTCCTGAATTAGGCCACTGTCAGTCATGTTTTTCATCTTTGTTTTCATACTGACCAGGGAAACTAAGATAGTAATGTCATGTGTTTTTCTTAGATTTACCCAAAAGCACTGGTGAACAAACAGCAGGTTTGTTCTTACCAGTGTTTATAGGGGGTCTGTTGGAAGGATGGTTTCTGGAAAAAGCATATGTGGATTTTTTCTTTTGCTTGTTTGAGAAATTTAATAATGTGGGTTTTTTGTAGCACTACCCCTTTATCAGACTACAGATTGAGAATTATGTAAGAGCTCCTGTTTTTTTAACATTTGATGTTTCCAAACATTGGGTAGAAAATACTGCTCCCTTCTGTATGTTCTCAGCGTATTTTTAGGCAAAACTCACATCTGCATTAGCTCTGGGTTCCGGTCCGTTATGTAGATTTATTTTAATTGGGTTTCGCAGGAATGGAATTAAGTGATTTAAGTGGCCTGGAAGCCAGTTAGGTGCAGGGATTTCCCCGGTGCCCTGAGCTGCTGGTAATGCCGTGCTGCGCTCCCCCACGCAGGCAGCAGATCATGGCAGCGCTGAACTCGCAGACGGCGGTGCAGTTCCAGCAGTACGCGGCCCAGCAGTATCCCGGCAACTACGAGCAGCAGCAGATCCTCATCCGGCAGCTCCAGGAGCAGCACTACCAGCAGTACATGCAGCAGCTCTACCAGGTCCAGCTTGCACAGCAGCAGGTATGGCTGGCCAGCTGGGAAACCTGGGCCGCGTGTCCCAGGCTGTCACTGGGGCGCGTTAACTTGTCTGCTGTTACCTCATTGAAAAGGTAATCGCCGCAAGGAGAGCTACTGTGCTAGTGACTAGTGCTGCTTCTGATTCGAACACCAAAGCCCCTTTATTTATTTCATCTTTTGGAGTAGTTTTCTGAAGCAGCTGTTAATTAAGACAATTCTAAGCAGTCTTTANAACAAGGCCCCTGCACTGGGTCAGGTCAGGGCACTCCCCAGTGTCAGTACAGACTTGGGGGTGAATGAGTTGAGAGCAGTCCTGCAGAGCTGGGCTGGTGAGTGAAGCACAGGGTATGAGCTGGCAGTGGACTCTTGCAGCCCGGGAAGTCAGTCGTATCCTGGGATGCAGGAAAACGAGTGTGGCCAGGATGTTGAGGGAGAGAGGTGATTCTCCTGCTCTGCTCTGCTCTTCTCTCATGACACCCCACCTGCAGTGCAGCATCCAGCTCTGGGGTCTCCAGGACAAGAACAACATGGACCTGTTGGAGCAGGTCCAGAGGAGGCCATGAAGATGCTCAGAGGGCTGGAGCAGCTCTCCTATGAAGACAGTATCAGAGAGCTGGGGTTGTTCAGCCTGGAGAAGAGAAGGCTCTTCTCAGACCTCACTGCAGCCTTTCAGTACCTAAAGGGGACTTACAAGACACACGAAGAAAGACCTTTTTACCAGGGCGTGTAGTGACAGGATAAGGGGCAAAGGTTTTAATCTGAGAGAGTGTAGGTCTAGATTGAACAAAAGGAAGACTTTTTTTTTTTTTATAGTGGGGGTGGTGAGGCACTGGCACAGGTTGCCCAGAGAAGCTGTGGAAGCCCCATCCGAGGAAGTGTTCATGGACAGGTTTGATGGAGCTTTGAGCGGCCTGGTCTAGTGGAAGGTGTCTGTTCCCATGGCAGGAGTGTGGAACTAGATGGTCTTTATAGCTCCCTTCCAAGCCAAACCATGATTGGATGGAGTGAAGTGGTGTAAGAAAGGCAGAGACTTTCTGCCCTGTTATAGTTACTCTTTGAACTTCCCTCATGTAGCTTCCCTGACGCTTCTGGGGAATACTTTATTTGGATGTGTGTGACTCAGCTGCACTGGGATCTGTAAGTGCAGTCAGAAGTGCCATTCTGCTTACAGATCAGCTTCTGATGCAATTAATTTTGGAAAGGCTGTATGCAACAGTTTTTGTAGAAAAGTTCACACCACATGACTTTCTCTCAGTGCACAACACTGCTGTAGTAGAAAGTGACATCTGGGCAGCATCTGTGCAATTGCTTAAATTTGAAATCTTAACCGATGTTTTTCTATATTGTCTTCATATTCCTGCAGGACACCTATATTCCGTTTGTTCATCAAAATCTTGTGATTGCTAGGTTATCCTTTAAAGAGTGGTACTTATATCTTTTCCCTGTCCCAACAAAAAAGCCTGTGTTGTCTCTCTGGAGTGATAACAAGGGACAGGGAAGTTGCTCAAGAGAGTTCTCTGTTTAGCTCATAAATTGGCAAGGAGCAAACAGACCTTCAATCCTCAGCTCTTTTTAGACCTGGATGAGCTCAGGCTGGATGGAGCCCTTCCAGCCAGCAAAAAAAAAATCCAGCAAACAAGCCACACTTCCAATTTTGAAAGAAATGTTATAGGAATGAAAAACTTCCATAGTTAAGTGCAAGAGTTTGTGTGTACCCCAATTAATTTGAAAGCTGAAATTTTTTGTTCAGGTTGTATCCACCAGCCTAGAAGCAAGTGACTTCACATGCCTTGGTACTGAGTAGGTGCAACTGAGTCATGTGTGCTGCTTCTGGGTTTTTGTGTCAAGCCCCCTTGTAGGGAGAAGGGGGAGGTTTCTTCTTCAAATTGTCTTTATACCTTCTCCTGGAAGGTGTGAAACTGGCATCTTGTGAGGGTTTGGTTGTACCTGACCTAAATTCCTGTCGTTTTAGGCAGCCTTACAGAAGCAGCAGGATGCAGTGGTGGCAGCGACAGGGACCCCCCTGACTGCTGCATCGAAGGTGAACACCCCTGCCCCAGGGGACACCCCATCCATTAACGGGCAGGCCAGTGCGCATGCAGACAGCCCGGAAAAAGAGCTGGATCCAGAGGCTTTGGAAGAAGCACTGGAGAATGGACCAAAAGGTGGGACTAACTGAATTTCTTAATTAAAAATAAATAGCAAAAGCCTTTCTTAGGATTCAGGTGTCTTAAATTAGGGTTACTGTGGCTCTTTGTTTGGCTTCATTTGCCTATGGAAAAGCTAGATTTGATTCCTGGGGCTGCTGTCTCTCATGGGAGAATAGTATTGCATAGGCAAAGCTCAGCTTTGGGAGGGGAGGGAAAGAGGAAGCAGCAAAAGCATTTCAGCAAAGCTGATGGGATCCATAACCTCCTTTCACTCTAGACTTGAAGGAAAGGAGCACGAAAGTTCTAGCACAAAACTCTTCTGGGCAGAAATAGGCTCAGTTTTATTTGAACTGGGGTCAAAACTGTTTGAAGATCCTTCCAGTGAAGGGTTCTGTGCAATACAGACCTGTCACCTGTAGCTGTACATTGGCCTTCTGAGGCTTTTCTGCATAAGCACGGTTGGTTTGAATGTGGTGGATGGGTGAACTGGTAGTGTTAATTTAGTAGTGTTATAACTAAATTTGCACTGTTTCATCCACCTTTTCAGAGTTGCAACTTGCTTCTTCAGTTAAAAAAAATTAGTTGGAAGCAACTTTAATGCTTGGGGCCCTCAGGTGCTCCTAAGGCACGCTTAAGTATGCAGCATAAAGAACTGAAACAAAGCCTAACTGGAGTATTTCCTCCTCTCTCTGCAGATTCTGTCCCAGTGATCGCTGCCCCATCCATGTGGACACGGCCCCAGATAAAAGACTTCAAGGAAAAAATCCGTCAAGATGCAGACTCTGTGATCACTGTGGGCCGAGGAGAAGTGGTTACAGTCAGAGTACCAACTCATGAAGAGGGGTCTTACCTCTTTTGGGAGTTTGCTACAGACAATTATGACATTGGTTTTGGGGTGTATTTTGAATGGACAGACTCCCCTAATACTGCAGTCAGTGTGCATGTCAGCGAGTCCAGTGATGATGAGGAGGAAGAGGACGGTAAGCACGCTACTGTGTATAAATTGTCAGAGTTTGCTGTGAGGGAAACCCCCACTGATGGTCTTGTGTGATCTCCTACCTTCCCTGGCTTCCATCTGGCTGGAGTCATGTTTCCAATTTTGAATATTAACTGCAGTTCTACGAGTAACTTCAGTCCCCTCCTTTGATCACAGACAGGTTAAAGAAGCTGAGGCTGGGGAAATCCTTTTCCTAAGTTAACTATTCAGTAAACTGAGCTGAAACCTGTGCTATAGTAGAGCACAGTGGATCTGCGCTCTGAAACCTTAGGAAGAATCCTGTCCTGCTGCTCAAGAGATGTTTCTAGGCAGGAAGATTCTCAAAGCTGCAGCAAAACAGCTTCAGAGAGCAAGTCCTGATGGTGACTGAAACACAGGTCACAGCCTTTGCCTGTGGAGGAGTCCAGCATACCATCAGAGAAATATTTTGAAATGAGCATGTGACTTGCTTGGAAGGAGCTGCCCTGACCTAGGAAGCAGCGGCTTTCTGGGTATCACTACCAGTAGTCTGTGGTAGTGGGTGTGTCAGGTCAGTGGGGGTGATTGTCTTACTGAAAACTGGGGTTTGGCATCTCCCCAAACTGACCTGGCTGTGCTGGGGAGATGGGTGTGGTGAGTTTTCATATCAAACTGTAAAAGTCATGATGAAGTGAGCAGGTTTGCTGTTCCTCCTGCTTCTGAGTGCTTCAGCCCCAGCCTTGGTACGAATCCCTGCGACTCCTCTCACTCCTAAACTAACAAAGAGGGCCTTGTCCACTAGGGATCAGTCTGACTTTCTCTTGTAAAGTATCCACCCATGTTCACTGACACCCTTTTTTTTTTTTTTCCCTTGCAGAAAATACTAGCAGTGAAGAAAAAGCCAAAAAGAATGCCAACAAGCCTCAGCTAGATGAAATAGTGCCTGTGTACAGACGAGACTGTCATGAAGAAGTGTATGCTGGCAGCCACCAGTACCCAGGCAGAGGAGTTTATCTTCTTAAGTTTGACAACTCCTACTCTCTATGGAGGTCAAAAACAGTTTACTACAGAGTTTATTATACTAGATAAAGGTGTGGCTGTGTCTGAGGCTGGGCTGTGCAGAAGATGTCATTTTATTTGGAATTTTCTTCAAGCATAATGGATCCTTTTGAGTCTGTGTTATATCCTGTCTGTATCTGTATGGTTTGTGTGAACTTCTAACAAGTAGACACTGGGATCTTCCTGCTCCATGACACTAATGCATATTGCATTGGGCTTAACACAGGATCTCCCTAACCTTTTTGGGGATTGGAGTCGTTGGCTCCAGTGCTGAGGTCGCATCAGTTGCACTTGGTAAAGCCTCATGAAAAAGGGGGAGGGAGTTCCTGGCTCACTGGCTGGGTGATCTGATATTTCCAGGTCTGGATGCCTTGAATACTCGTTAATGGTTAATTTAAAGGTCCCATCAGTAACTGGTAGATTTGGATGCAGTTTGCTGTGTAGCAAGTTTCTCTTAACTGTAATTGAATGTCAGATTTTTTACACCATTAAAACTTGAAACTTTAAGTTTATGCAGTTTAGAAACAAGTTGTCTCACTTCTGTCCTCATCAATGAAGAAACATTCAGTTCCTTAAACCAGTGTAGTGTCTAAGACAAGGATGAACAGCATCCTGAAAGTACAGCAAATAACCTCTTCTGAAGGTGTAAGCTGAATGATGTTTAAAAGTACAAGTAGAACCGTAATCTCTGCCCCACTGCTAACCCCAGAATAAAAGTAATTTTTTGATGCAATTGACTTCGAACAGGACACAAACTACTCCTGAGTTTAATGGGTTTTTAATGGGGTAGACTTTTAAAAAGTCTAAAAAAAAGGCTGCAAACTTGAAACCCATTTTCTGCACAATGTTCTGATTTGGTTTTGTAAGACCTGAATAGGCATGTTGTTCGTCTGGAGAGCAGTCACTTTGATAGTGTATAGGAGTTAATGTTGCACTAATGATGGAAATCACTGCCACTCCATTTTAGTCTGAACTGGTGACAGTGGGGTGCAAACTTTCTGCTTTAATTTGTAACTGTGGGTGGAAAGGCCAGATGCACATGCAGATACTTAACGTAGCTTTAATCTCAATTTCATATGGTTTGGTTGGGGCATTTTGTATTTTGTATAGTGAAAAAACAGTGCAGGTGGCTACTTGGCTTGAGGCTGCAGTAAGAATCCGCTCCCCCCGGAGCCCGGGGGCGATGAGTTGCAATAATGACTTGTGCAAGTGCTCTCTGCATGGGTGATGCACCTTGTTGCTGAAAGGAAATGGTTGCTTTGGGTCTCAGACCAGCTCTTGCAGTCAGACTTCCATTGATCAGCTGCAGCATGGGCAGTTCCACGGCAAATGATGTTGAGCTGGCGGGGCTTGTTTGAACGGTCAGTTTGTACATACATGATACTTTACTTTTCTCATACCAACCATGGAGATACTTATACTTCTCCTGGAGTGCTTAACTTGTCATCTTGCTTTTTGGGTCAGCAACACCGTACCAGCTTACAGCTAGTTAGTGCTGCTTTATCCAAAAACACTGTACGATGTTCTGCTCTTGTGTACATACAGTATATAAACCATGAATTTAGAAAGTACCTTGCTTTTAAAGAAAACTGTATTTAATGTAAAAAAAAAAAAAAACCAACAAAAAAAAACTTTTAAAAAGGCAGGCACTAATATATTTCTTCTGGTCTTCAAATTAAATTTTTTTTTTTTTTTTTGGTCCATACAAAAATGTTACAACTTTTTCCTCTAAGAATATCTGTTCTTGGGAGCGGTGTTTGTCGCTTTAAATGGCAGCACTTACTGTCACGTGTTGGATGTTAGAACTTCTACGTTTTCAGACTTTTTTTTTAATTGCCTCTGGCTGTTGATAGTACAGTACAAGTGCGATTTCAAGATACCTTGAGATAGTATTTAATCCTAATTAAAATACATTTATCTGTAATGCTGTTGGCTTTTTATTAATTTGCAAACCTTGGCATTGCTGTATATGGCGCTAGAGCTATAAGATAGGCTTGTCATCTGCTCTCTCAATTCAGGGGTTCAGCACCATGCTCACACTGTGGTCTAAGGCTCTGCCCAGGAATGCCACTGGCTCGCTGGATGGGGCTATCTGTCCGTACTGGGAGAGCCCAGCTTGAACTGCATCATCTCTTTGGGTTTGGAGTGGGTAGCAGAAAGGGTGGGATGGGGGCAGCTAAAACCTGTAAGCTCTCTCCTCCAAGAGAATTCTGAAGTCCCTCACCCAGAGGGCAAGAGACAGGACTATGCACGGTTTAGACTGAACAAGAAGAAAAGCAAGGACCTAGAGGAAAAAAGGCAAGTTGTGCTGAGCCAGAATCTCCTTTCACTGCTTACCTGCTGCTGGTAAGTACCTTATCCTGGAGCTGAGGCCAGGATGTGCACTAGTTTGGTGCCAGAGTTCACAGGGGGAGCAGAATTCTCTTCGGAGAGAACAAAGCAAGTGCTGCGCTACAAGAAGCAAGATGCTGAGAAGTTCAGTACACCGTAGTCTGGGTATGTTCAAGCTAATTTCACATGAAATGTGCAAGTGCATTGGAAACCAATGTAATTACAGCAGCAAACCTGCTCCTGCTGAGCCTATTTTACCCGTCTCATGCATGTATAAATTCCCCTTTCCCCAGTTAAAAGGGAAGCACTGTGCTCCTCAGAGCTCACGTTAGGCAGCTCCCTTCCACAAGAGAGTTACTATAAATACTCTGTGGAATGAAGGGAGTCACGGGCAGTGACTCCAGGTAATAGAACATCAACAGCCTGACAAAGCTTGGTTCTGAATACACTGGTCCTTTGAGAAAAGCTAAATCATCCCAGGGAAA
>VYZQ01019697.1:0-19824 GCA_013400655.1 Mystacornis crossleyi
CCACCCCACTGCAACAATTTTAGTCACTGAATACTGGAATTTCTCTTTTCCAAAGACTAACCTTGTCATACTACAGCACAAGCTTTCCAGCTTGGAAGACAGCTGCGAATGGATGCATCTCTGTGCATGCCATTGTAATAGTTGGATACAAAAGCATAAACACATCACTGCTTGAATATTTACAGCATTCAAATTCACTGACCTTGCATTTCTAGAAAAAAAAAATAGCAGAAACTACTGGGCTTCCAATATTGAGCTTTCAAAATATTTTTCAATGGTGACATCACTGTGACATTTTTGATATGGATACAAGGTGAATTGCTGGATAGTAATCTAGGCACATTTTCAGCTATAGTACAAAAGAGCTACAGACATGAAGTTATATATGTTAATAACCTAAGAAGGTAAGAATATCAAATGGGTTTTACCTTCCTTGATTTATATAAAATCTAATAATTCAGTAGCAGTTCAGACATTAAATTTTATTTTTTGCAAGCTGAAAGGATTAGGAGATAAATTTCAGTTTGAATCCCCCCCAAAACCCTCTCATTCATAACATAAATAGGCTATTTGAGTGCAAATCTTTGCAGAGAGTGACTGTTAGAAAAAAACAGTCATTAAAATGGGGTCACGAAATATAAACCTTCAGAGAAGGCATCAGTATGCCTCGCTCCTGCAACAACCTCCAAGGAAACCATGCTGCTCAGAGTGTTTATGTCTGAAATGATATCTGTTTGCAGGCTTCAGATCAGTGAGGAGGAACTATAGTGCCTTCTCTTTTTTCCCAGCCCTATCAGGCTTCCAGTGTCTCTGAGCTGTCAAGGAACAAATGCTCTGACTTCATCTTGCATGCTCTTTCCTCCGTATTCTGACAACACCTCTCAGGTTCAGAGATGTGTCAACCCTATTGTAATGACTGCTGCTAAAGCTGATGCACTGAGGAATTAAACGTGGAGATATATGTTAAAACTGCCTTTCTTATTCCTCAGAGATGCCAAGCCCCTGAAAGNACGCTTTATATATAGCAAGCCCTCTTCACTCTTTCTGGTTTTCTTATCTGAGGGGAGAGGTCACAAAAAAACTGAACTTGAAAACTGACAGAATCTTACAATTAAACCAGTTACAATCAGAAAACTAATTGCTCTTCAGAGGAGCAGTGGGATTGCATAAAACAGGATTACTCCATTTTCAGTTCATCATGCTAGCCTAACATCTTCAACATTCCTGTATTATTTTCACGGGGGTTTGCACTACCTATGTTAATGAAGAAGATTGTCACAGTCAGCAAGCAAAAAACAAAGGCTTCAGGAGAAATGGTTTCTTATGAATGGAAAATGTTTAATACATATACATACATCCCAGTGGTCCAACATCATTCCTTAGGAAGAGCTTCTAATTGATTTCAAACAGCAAAGCCTTTGGGATCTCTACTAAATTAGGTTTAG
Organism: Mystacornis crossleyi; assembly: GCA_013400655.1. Lineage (NCBI taxonomy): Eukaryota > Metazoa > Chordata > Aves > Passeriformes > Timaliidae > Mystacornis > Mystacornis crossleyi. The sequence goes on from VYZQ01019697.1 coordinate 1,446, forward strand.
TGGGTAGGCTTTGGCAATCCAACAGTTTCCCTAAAGTAAAAATTTTAACCCCTCCATTTCTCTAAAAGGGATTTGATAATTTAAAAGAGAAGGGAAAAAAAGAGTGAGCGATAGAGAGAAGGGATAGCAACTCGTGCTATTTAAATAAATGTCAGCTCCAGCCAACTTGACCTTCACTGCAAAGATGATTTTTTTTCAGAAGGCTGCTTCACAAATTTCAGAACAAAATTTCATGAGCTTATGTTTGGAAACATTTCCATAACATTTTGTAAACTACCTCTCACCATCCATACTTCATCTGTAGAAATATTCTTCCTTAGAAGCTCCTGCCTGATATTCCATTTGATCTCATGCCTGTCCAGCAATGGAAATGCTGCTAGGAAAGGGCATGGCATGGGGCTAGCTCTAAGCTCCTCATGGGTTACTGCTTTGGGAAGACAATTTATCCGAGATGTAGCTGACTTTGTTTTTGTTCGAAAGTAGCCTGCCTTGGTCTCTGGGCAAAGATTTGGACCATGCTGGCTCTGGTCCAGAGGAGTCTGAGCTGAAAACTTGCTAAGTGTAGCATCCAGAGCTTAAGCTGCCTGTCGCATAACTCAGCCCAAACTCAAGGGCTCTTTAGAGAAGAGCCTACCTGTGGCTTGCTGTCCAGCCAGCATGGCCCAAGCTGGCAAGAGCTTGCTCTAGCCCAACCTCCAAGAGCTGTCCTGAGGAAAGCCGAACATGAGTGTTCCAAACCAAGGCTGGGCTACAACCAGAAGCAAGGAAAGAGCAAACAGGGGTAACAAGGCTTGGTGGAACCCTGCCTGCTCTCAAATCCTGGACTCCATGAGGACTACATGGCCATTTCTGTTGGAACCAGAATTTTCTCTTAACGCAGCTGACACTTACTTTTCTCTTAAAAGCAGCTGATACTGTGTTTATTACCCAAAGCTGATATTGCAATGGGGACACCAAGACTTTGTCCTCTGCCAGGCTACAAGTCCTGCACTAGCCAGAGACCTAAAGACCACTGATTTCTATTGCACCCAGACACAGCAGACAACTTTAGATAAATGAATTAATGATTAAAAATAGATGCAGTACTTTTCATTCTTGCATTTAATCCATCCACCTGAAGTCAGTGGAAGCTGAATTAGCTCATGCGCTTTCAAATGACTCATCAGTCATGCATTTGCTTCATGAAGTGCATCTCCTCCTGCTCTATTCCATGAAGGCACAGTGCAATGAGGGCACTACTCAAAAAAGGAGGCGGGTGTCCAAACTTCTCATGGCCTTTTCTCACTACCAAATATATCCTCTCTAGGATCTTGCCCATGCAAGTACTGCAGTGTCACTGATTGTAGCTGGTCTATGTTGAGTTACACAAGACTAAGATATATGGAATCTCAGGATAAATGAGCAATTGCCTGCATGTCATTTTTAATTGAAATGTTAATGCAATCTCCTATGCAGCAGACAACATTCAAATCAGATTTTCTTCAAATTTGCTGTTGCTGAAAATAAACACACCAAAAAAAACCCCTTCACAAATAAGATCTTGAATCCTAACTCAGATGGGAAAATTCACAGGCCGCTCTCTTTAATTAATTTAAGCATCACTAATTTAAACTAAGTTCTCCTGAGTAATTCCAGTAACAGCACTTAAAAATAATGTTCCTGTGAAAAGCTCTGCTACTTCAGAAAATGATCAGAATTAATGTTGCTCCTTTCACAAAGAAGATTGTCTTTGTTGTGGCACATGCAGAAAGTTCTAGCCTGTTAGTAAACAAGATCAAAAATGAGATCATTTTTACCAGCTAAAACAAACAAGATTTTGATATTCACATATTGTAGGTTTTATGAGAACCTGAAGGGAAACAGGGAAAACAAAAAAAAAAGATGTGTACCCACAACGGGAGGGAAAAATATCCTTCATAATCCTAGGAGACAACTAGTTAAGTTACAACCACTTTTATCATTCCTATAAATGCTTCACTAATTTTGACTAAATTCATGTCACAACAAAAATTCTCTTCCCATCATGACAAGCAGTTGCTGGTAAACTTGCATTTTCAGTTTCTTCCTCAAATTTCCCACAGATCAACTTCCAGGCTGCTCTGATTTTATCCCACACACTGTAAATGCCTCTGGCTTTGGTCCAGTAACTAGAAAAGTTCTTTTATTTAACCTGTTGATTTTTTTATTTTCTATGAAATGTCGTTAGGTGCCTATACTTCAGTGAGCTCCTACAGAAATACAGATTCTGCAGGAGCAATAGTGTTTGTGAGATAAAATATATAGATTTATGTCTGTAAGAAGGTCTGGTCTGTAAGTGGACTTAATGTGTGCAACCAGGTAACACATGACATTTCAGCTGGACTCACTCGGAGCACTAAGTATGATGTCAAAATACTCCTTAGCTAGGTTCATAGTTAATTCAAAATTTAAATTTAATTCAAAAATTAAAGCCTACGTTTCACAAGTTAGTCTGTTACAAAACAAGAAGGTATATAAAAATAACTCCTCATTTTAACTACCTGTTGCCTACTATGACTATGCAAACTCAACTAAGCACAGGTAGGATCCCACCTTCTCGGGCAGTGCTCATCTTTGTCCCTGGTTTTTGGGGGCTAGCAAAATCAGTTTTACTTAAAAGCTATCACCACCACAATCATGATTAGACCTGTTTATTTATTCCCTATTTCTGTTCATGGGCACCTGTATTTATTAGCAATCTTTAAAGAGACTAGACTATACACTGGTGTAAATATCACAGACAGGAAGTGTGTGGGGTTCTACAGGGAAGAGCAAGATGGCTAATTTTAGATATCTCTATCATTAAACATGTAAATATTATATAAAGGCTACCTGTCTGGCCCTTAATCCATAACTTATATATCGAAAGAAGATTCTGACCTTTATTTGTTTCTGTGGAAAACAGCAAGCGGTCATAAAGGTGTGTGTATGTGCCACTTTCTTTTTTTTAATTCATGCTGCAATCTGTGTAGTGTTAAAAATAATAGCCTTTGGGAAGACAGAGAGATCTGGGGTTGTTACGGTCTTAACGTATTGCAAAATTCCTTTCAGTGTCTTCCTTCACTTCTAAAAATTGATTTTTGTTCTGCTTTTCTTTCTAGAAAATTAGATGCTATGGAGCAAGCAAGATAAACAGCAAGAACTCCGATCTTTTTCTTCATTTAGAAAACTAAGATTACTTTTCTATTGGTTTGAATTTGAGATGTGCTGGTCTTCAAGTGCTTCTTAGAGCAAAGAAAAGACCCTAAAAAGTATTTCTCCAAAGCACTTTCTAGCAAACTGGCAGTACAAGATTTTTACATTAAACTTAGACTCAGATATCTGAAAGAAAATATAATATAAGAAAGACTTCTCATCGAAGTACGTTTCTGTTTTTACATTGTTGGGAACTTCAGTCCAATTAAACAAAATCTGACACTAGGTCCTCAGTTGACTTAGGCTGAATTTGATCTATTGCCCTTTCTTAGAAAAATAAAATTGCTGAGTCACTGAAAAGATGTATAGTAAATCTTTGCCTTGTTGTATTACAGTATATGGGACTAAGCACTCACAGAGTATGTTTAGATATTAATTTTTGGAAGGATTATCTAGAACATAACCTTCCTTGGATTGCACCTGATTAATTCCAAGGCTGAATACTGAAATACTTTCTTAGGCAAAACTCTCCTTATCATTAAATTCTGAGATAGTATTAAAGAGTTTGAATCCAGATTTGCAAAGGCATTTAGATACTTAAAGGCATCAGATAGGTATCAAATAGGATTTGTAAAAAAAGCCTATGCAGGATATAGGACTAATTCAGTTTGAGAAGTAATGTATATTAGATGTCAAACAGATCTGATGTTTTGGAAATACCATTGGACATTTCCATGCAAAGTTAGGTGCTTAATAGTTTTCAGAGTTTTTACTGTTTGCCTTACATCTGGAATTCCTTTAAAATCTGTCTCTCAGATTAAGAGAGTTGAAAGAGATACAAGAAATTAATACATCAAATTAAAAAAAAAGCTGTGCCAACCTGTAAATTTCTGACACATAAGTTCTCAGTGTTCACATTATAAACTACTCTCTATGCATATCTCATGACTTTTGAGACCAGGAGGGTGTAATACATACAGAGGACAGATTACCTGACTTTACAAAGCTGTTTATAAGAACACATCTGCTCTGTCTCAGCATTTGAAATACATTTAGAGCACGCGAACTCCTTTTCAATTGCAAGTTGAGTACAACTACGTGAACTATTACATTTTTCTCCTGTTGAAATCCAGAGAAATGAAGTTGCTGCCTTGAGCCATGTTTTGAACTACTAACTATTGCCACTTGAACCAAGAAAAGCTTTAAAACTCACACTGTAAGACTTCTCCAGAAGCTACAAAATCCCCCTTCAAGCCTCCAAATCGGCTTCTGATGGGAACATTTTTTTTTTTTTTTGAGGTTGCCCCCACAGGTATTTACTTTTCAAGTCAATCACCACTGAGTTCCTTGTGTGTTGAACTTACCCGAGTACACCCACAGATCCCTCACAAGTATTTATAAGAAATAATAGTGTGCCATGACCACAAACATGAAACAGCCCTGAGCGTAAAGACCTGACAGATGCATCTTGCTGTATCCCTGTGCAATGAGATAAACAAATCTTTGCCTTTCAGCTTTTTGTAATCAAACAAAGAAAACCAAGAGAGATTTCTTTTGTTCTGTAATTTTATGTGTGTCAGTGCCATGCCTTTCCCAGTTCATTTGTTGTGATTCATATTTTCAGAAAGTGTGTGTTGTGCTGCATGNCTGCAGTACCTCTAGATGAACTCAGTGTCTTAATCTAATGATTATTTCTTCTTTTTATAAAACTGACCTGTACAGTGGCTGCATTACTTATAGTAATTAATTTTTGTCTCATTCTGCAAATTCTTCACTATGTCGGAGTTGCCAGAATATTTTTTGCTGTTGCACACAGTAAACCAAAATAATACCCTGCAGCAAGTTTCTGTTTAAATATTGTGCCACAGATCAAACTCTGCTTTAGTTGTAAGAGTTCAGATAAAGCATCAAGAAGTTCAAAAGGAAAAGGAAGATTTTTCTAAAACTTCAGCAAGACTTCTGTAAGAACCAGCATTAATACACTAAAAGATGACTGAATATCCAAAGTGGCTGGAAAACCAGTTTTTATCTGCAGTTCTCTGCAGTGAAGGTGAAAGAAGAACATCCACAGAGGACGTGAGAAAAGCAGAGTACAAGGATTAAAGCACCAGAGGTAACCTGAATTCCTATAACTGGGAATCTAGCAAAGCTGGCCTCTGGGAAAGTGCACTCTAACTGCAGTGTTAATACTAAATGCTAACAGCAAGTGGCCAGCAGGCAGTACTTGTGTAGCAGACCAGAAAAAAAGCTAAGGTTGTGTGTCCAGATCATGACTACAAATGTGACAGCAGCAGTGTGCCTTTCGTACTAGGGGACGTGTCAGCCCCTGAAATTAGGAGCCTTCCCCTAAGTAACTAAACTGGAATTAAGGGATTAGCGCAATGTAGGCAATGTGTTAGAGGCAAAATATATCCGTGTAAAACCATATTACACGTAGATTTTTCTCATGGACTTCAACTGCAGGAGATGTCGAAGAGCCAACAGATCAGAGAGTCTGCTTCATTCTGGTGGCAGGGACAACTCTTCACCCATCCATTCCAGTGTTTGGTACTGGGCAGTCAGCCTTATTTTAAGCACATCAGGCAATGACACACTTAGCCTTTCCCATTTCCTATGGCCAATCCTAGAAGTGCTATTCCCATTCCTAACCTTCCAGCCCTCTGTAAAAGGAAATCTCTTAACATACATGCTGAACTAATGCACCATTGGATTTGGGGAGTGTACCTTTTTTTTTCTCAAATTGTAAAGACTTACTTTTAAATTCAAAATAAATAAGTAAAAAACAGAACAAGAAAAACCCCCTCAGTCAAAAACCAAACAAAAAACCTCACAAACAAACAAACAAAACCCCCCAAAAAACAAGCAAAAGCAACCCAACAAAAAAGGAAAACCTTACCAGTTTGAACCAAGGAAAAACTCGTTTTACAGCCCAGTACAACAAAGATATCTGCTGCCTGCCCCAGGTACAGTGTTGAAACTGGAAGCACTGCCTTCCCACACCTTTGAATTTTCGAAGGTGATGGTAAGGAAGTGACCCAGTTTACACACTTGGCTTTAGCATCCTCATGTTGCTGAAAGTAAAGAAATTATGACATTGGCAGCAGGAGGTTGAAGGCACAGACTATTCCTTTAGATAAACTATGTCAGGAGATTTTTGGCTTAGTTGATGGTATCGTACTTTTGCCTCAATGTCCTTCCTAAGGCTGGCTGCATGGGTGGTGAATCAGGGTTTCCTGAGTGGAAGGAATAGGAAATGGGGCACACAATGAGCCCCTGAGAGAAGTCTGGGAGACTATTGTCCAGACATGATGAAAGGGGGAAAAAACAGCATGTTTATACCCCTTGTCATGGAGGAGAGCAGCTCATCCTCACCCAACAAGTCAGGATGCTACTGTGCTGTCGTGACCAGTGCTGAAAATGGGGACAGAGAAGCCCAACACACCGGCTCTGGTGGCTGCAGAGGCCACAAGGTCCTCTCAGATCTGCTCTGTGTAAAGCACTCGCTTATCTCCCAGCAGTTCACTTCTGGTTTTGTAGAGTTCAGTCTGCACAATCTGCATAGTCACTGGTGGTCACATTAGCCAGAGAGACACATGCTGTGTACAGACGCTCTCTAGCACACACACATGGCAGTGCAAGCCAGACTGACTTGCCATTTTCCACACAGCTACTGTTACAGGCTGACAGAAGAGATTTCTTATTTGATTATATCTCTTTCTTATGAATAAGCCTCTGAATAGGAAGAAAGCTTCTCCTTTCTACCCATCACAAGTTACTTCATAGCTGTGGCAGAAGCAGTGCCATCCTACACTAGCTGAATGTAGTGAAACATGTTGGGAAACCATCGCTTCAGAAGGCCTGATATGACAGGCAGTGCTCTGCATATTCTGAAATTTCACTGTTTGAAATATGACCATTTTCTCAGTAATGGTATAAAACAATGCTGAAAAATATCTCAGTAAACAGACTGACCTATTCTCCTGGGCAAGATGTTGGGAGACTGGGCTAAACTCTGTGGCTTGTCATATATGCTAGTAGATCAGCTGTATTTTCAGCACTGATCCCAAGAAGAATACACTGAGCAAACGTCATTTTTACAACCACTGATTGAACACGACTACGGCTGACAGCACTTTCCTTCCTCCTCTGCTGACCCTAAAAGATTATGTCCTGTTTGTTTACTGGAAATATTCATGCTTCCCCAAAGATTCACCACAAACTGCATCTCTCTGCCAAGAGGACCTTGTACGTGGAGTTATTATTCTGCATTTGTTTCTCACTCTTGCCTGATCCAGCCAATTCCAATCATCATGTTCATGCAGCATTTCTGCCAGCAGAGGAGGGAGTGCAAATTATGCCTAACTTTGCATTTGGTTATGCCACCCTTCAGGGTCATCAAAGCAATACCAAGGAGGTCTGCATTCAAACTGGGTGACCCCAGACAACTTTTAGTCTTACATATACTTTCCAAGAAACAAACAACCCTGGGTAAACTGTTGAACAAGTAGCGTTCACAAGGAGGTGAACAGAAAGAAAGAAAGGAAGAAGGAGACAACAAAGAAAACTAGCATTGATTGAAGTGAAACATATTGGGAAACCATCGCTTCAGAAGGCCTGATAACATGAGATGAGGATCTTCTGCCTGTTGGGTTATGACTTCCACATATTTTTGTGCATGGGTTTGCCCAGACCCAAGCTCATGCATCAAAACACCTTTCAGCTCTCAGCACCTCAGTGGCAGGCATCAGAACCTCCAAAGTCACTCTAACAGAAGCTAGGCTCAAATTTACCACTCCAGTTAAAATGCACCTCTAGAAGCGAAATGTAGAATTTTCTTCTACCTGCAGGTAGTTTCTTTTTAGCCCTGCTGGAAACTGGGTGACAGTAATTCCTGGGAAGTTTTCACGTGGCAGATAGGTCCAGAAACACCCCATTTCAGCAAGATGCCTGCCACCAGCAATAGGTCTATAATGCCAGCTGCAATTAAATCCTTGAAAAGTAGCATGCAGTATTTCACAGTTTATGAATAGCGATGAATATATTATTGCTCCCAGACCCATGAGCTCAGCAAAAACCTCAGGTAATTTTTCGTTATCCTGCAATCCTATGCACCTTCAAATCAATCAAGGTTCTGCCATGAACTTCTAAAACAGGGTAAAATACCTCAGGACATGCAAAAACCCACAACAAGGAGAGCACAGCTCATGGTGTAGTAGTAGCATAAAGCAACACAATCTGTATCAGCCCAAATAGAATACACCCACTGTTGCATGATTTATAACAAAGCATTTTCAGTGGTGCATTTGAAAGAAGCAAATTCTGGAAGGTAAAACACAGTTTCAAAGAAGATGTTTTTCTGTTAAAGAAATTAAAATGCTGTAATTCCTTTTTTCTTATTTAGAAAGAAAAAAAAAGGAAAAAGTTTTCCTTATGCACAAGGAAGCCAGCCAGGCTTTGCGCACCTTCAAGCCATATACAGCAGACAAAGAGAAGTGGTAGTAGCACATGTCCAGATCCTTTTTACCAACAGGTAGCTGAGACCTGTCTCACTTAATAGGTCAAGATCCCTGTTACTTCTGTATGAAAATATGCATATAGAGAGACTAACTCAATATATATGTTACTCACAGTATGTTTTGAACAGGGGGTGTTTCTGTAAATACTTATACTCAGAGGGGTTGCTTCAGTCTCTGTTAAGGCTCTGCTGTAGCATCAGGAACTTAGCAGCTGTGTGGTGAGACCAGGGCACCCAGATGGGCAGCTGAGCATCTTTGGGGCCTCTTTTAGAGGATTCCCACAAGCACACCCACCACATTCTCAAAGAAATGCTACAGTGCTGCTGCAAGCAGGGAGTGTGATATCCTGGTAGCAACTGATGAAATCCCAGCTCCCCTTCATGATGTTTCATTTCTTCATTTCCCTGTACCCAGAGTTTTGACGAGTGACTTTGATAGATCACAGCAAGGATGAAATGCCACCTGTCTCTATAACAGCCCCCAAAGGCAGTCTGGGCAAAAGCAATAGAATGATGTAACCCCCTCAGTCTGCTGTTTGGCTTGCAGCTTGTAACTACTGCTGGCACCCTACCAGGCTGTGTGTGCCTCCAGCCCCAGCTCTAGGTGACCACAATGCTGGTCTCCCTCTGTGACATCCCTTGGCTGCCAGACTCACCTCTCTATCTTCACTCACACACAGCTGCTTCTGCTTGCATGCCACAGGCAGTGTTTCCTTTCCTTCCTCTGGCTCAGAGGATTAGCAAATCAAGCTCGATACTAACCCAGGAGGCAACGTAGTGCCCCATAAAGAGCCAAAATTGTGTGATAGCCCGCTGTGCTCTGTCCCAGCTGTGTACTCAGTGGTCCCAGGCCTGGAACAACAGAGAAAGCATCAAGCCCAGTGCCCCTGGCACCTGAGTTGGATCCAGGTAAACAAATTATTATCAACTACTCAAAAAACCCACATGAACCATACAAACTCCTTTAGTTCTGTATGGACAGGAGCTGGACTCGATGGTCCTTGTCGGTCCCTTCCAGCTCAGCATATCCTGTGACTCCGTGAGATTCTGGAAAAGAAAGTTTTGGCACTCTCATTTGAACCTTTTACTGCGAAGTCTCAATTCACCACTTCAAGTCAAAGTTATGGGCAGGATTATGCTATGCAGGACCATAAAACACGGATATTTTGGGATTCAGTTTCCTTAGGTGCTATGAGATGGACTTTCTAGCATGTGCTGTTCATAGCAGGTAATACTGCTCATCTTTCTTTCCACCCACAGTGTGTTTAGCTCCAGCAGCAGCAATACATACTTCAGGCCGCTGGCCAGCTGTAATAAGATAGATTCGTATCTCAGGGAGAGCAAGGTGGTCTCTGAAAGCCTCCTTTTTCTGAGACTGGCTCTAGACCTGGCAACTATCAGAGCCAGTAGAACTGCAAATAGAACTGAAATGCATTTGTGGTACTAAAAGGTTGTTAGATAAATGGCTTCAGAATTTAATAGAGAGGAAAATTCAAGTAACTGGGTTTATTAAAAGAGAGATAGCCTGGGGCCAGTTCCTTTAAGAGTTAACATCCCTCAGGGCCTGAGATGCTTCTCCTGATGCTTGCAGAGACCCATTGGAGATGGAAGCATGGATGAGAGGTACAAATCCTGCTCTGGATCTCTGCCTAGAGAAGGAAGGAGAGGCCATGGAGCAGTGGGAGAGAGCAGATGGGGATGGCAGCTTTTTTCTGCATCTGAGTCGCCAGGGTTTTGAGGTATTGTCAAACCCTGATGGTGACAAAGCTGTCTGTACCCTAATTCAATATCACTCTAGTCTATTACAGGCTGCTCTGAGGACTTATTTCATATGACCTACACAGTATAGGCACCACATCTGGTTACAGTAGCAATATGATGGCCAGCAGGACCCTAACGGTAAAAGGTTGGGTAATGTTTCATTTTCTCTCTAAGTTCTTGGAAATGTAAAGAGAAACAAGGAGGCAAATGTCAGAATAAAAGAAATCCAAGTAGTATTTAGAATTTTTTTTGCTAGGCAAATGCCATTACTTAAACAGACTCTCAAATACGTGAAATACTCTTAGGGCCCTCTCTATTCCCCCAAGACTGTCTATACATTGGTGTATGTCTGTGTGTGCTTTTAACTTAATGAAACCACCCCAGCAGCATGTTGTTGAGCTATGGAAAATATAAGTCTATGGGAAGCCTTCAGTTCTGACTCATTATCTATATCTAACCATAGGATCATGAGCTCAGATACACAGAGCAACCCTCGTATCAGCACAAGTAGCCTACAGCATTCTTTTCCTCACCAATTTTTTCACGCAGCATAAAGTTTTGTTTGATTTTTCATCCCAAACATGGCTACTTTAACACTGTAAAGTAATCAACGGGTGAGAGAAACAGGTTCTTTGGCAATGTCCTTGTTAAGCTGCTGGCAAGGTGCCTTGCTCAGGATGTGGAACAGCAGCTGAAAACAACCAAACATCAAGGCCCTATCAGGAAGCCTCGGACTGTAGTGCTGTTGCTAGGGATCCTGCTTGCAAAGTGTCGTAGTTGAATAAACTAGGTCAAGAAAATTACCATTATAATGATATTCTCCTTGCTGTTCCCTGGCCGGTCCCCTACCTGGCCCTGTGCCGCTGTAGGACCTTCCTCACTGCTTCATCTTGCCTTCCTGCACCGTCACCTATCTGCACAGAAATGGCATGAAACTCCATTTCAGCCTAGTGGGAAAGATTCCCAGCTTTTTTTAGAAAAGGGAGCTGTTGCATGGAAGCTCTCAGGCTGAGAACCCACACGTCCCAGGTGAGCTCTGCAAGCTACTGCTGCCTCCTCCCCTTCCAGCCAACAGCCACCCTCTGGTATAGACTAAGTAGTGAAAGGATGGATTTAAGGATAGACGTATTTAATGAGAAAACCTGATTTAGATGCGCATTAAGATGCCCACCTGTCTTGCTGTTTCTCTTTGGCAGACCCAGCATTTTGTTCTTCACTCCTGAGAGCACTGAATAATTTCTGTGGAGGTGCCTAGTCTTGTTACACTACCCACCAAAAAGACAGGCACATATTCCTGTGATAAAATCCTAATTTAATGAGTTAAGAAATAATCATCTAACCTAGGAGCCCCCAGATGCCACACATCTGCCCTATTACAGCCCTAACAGTACAAGCTTGCATTTTGAGTTAGGTCAATTTGCTTAGGGGCTACCTTATGAATCAGGCAGGATTCAGGACCAAGGCAATGTACTGAAAAAGGAGCAACCAAGAAGAGCCTCTTACTGCCCTAATCCTTGCTAACAGGATTAGGGCAGTTCCTGCTCTGCTTCCTTGTGGGAGTAGTCTTGTTAGCTGTCCTGTGTCATTACTGTGGTCTTACCTCAATAGGCCAGATGGTAGCCAGTGTTTTGGAGAGTGGTGGCCAGGCCTGATTCACTTCTGTTCTTCCCATTTTGAGAACAAACATATGTTCTCTCTGCTACTGTTCTACTATTCAGGAAGACTAAGATCAGATTGGTTAGTTCATGGTACAACCCAGTGCTTAACCCCATTTCCAGCCAGCCATGCCCGAGCATTGCCAAGAAAATTACTCAATACATGACATTAAGAAAGAGATTGTTCCTCTGTTCTACCATCAAAATGAAAATATTAATATCTACTTATTTAACAGCTATGAATTAGATATTGTTTGCACAGTGTTTAACTATGAAGAAGAGGTAAGACGAGTTAAGTGTTTTTCAAAAATACTAAATTTGAAAAATTGCCTGAAAATCAACTTCTATAAAAACAATAAGCCTTTTATGCTTACACAATAACTTTTTATTCTTCAGTGGTGTTGCCGTTGTCGAGCTTTTCCATTTCCTTCATAAATGCCAACTGTCTGATGAGAAGACTATTAACTATGAATGCTGGTGATACATAATCTCTATCTTCATCTCAGAAAGAGCTTGGGGGCAGGGAGAGGCACTTGTATGCCCTCTGACAGTAGCAAAGCCCAAAGTGAGGAATATAATCACACACGTATTTTTGTCATACTTTTCCCTGAGGCTGTGGACAATATTTTTGATCTAACTCTCTTGTTTTCATGTCAAAAATAAACAGATGATTCTAGTCAAGTACTTCCTTTGGTGCCCTCCTTATTTACAAAGACTGCACCAGGAGTGCTATTTCCATGAAAACAGCAGGAGCAAAACAGAATCAATCACCATATTCAGAGATCCCTGACTCTGCCTCCCCAAAGGGGTTTGTGCTAAGTATCACTGCTTTCATTTCCTCTGATTTCTCTACTTTGTTTTTTATATCTGTTCTTTTTTTTTTCCTCCTCACACAACCACTTCGGAGAGCAACTCCCAAAATTTTGCCTTTGCCACCTGCCTTAGGGAGTCCTCCTCAGATCCACTGCTTCATTGCTGCCAGGATGCTTGGTGAGCAGTGACTTCCTGTGACATCTCATCATTTTATAAAGGCCTACTTAACTGCTTCATCTGGTTAGCTCAACACCTCAGGATATGGTACAGCTGCTCCCTATAAGCAGATACCTAAGTGTAACAAAAGATGTGGTTCACAGCAACCAAAATTAGCTTTCAATGTCAAAGGAGATCTCCAGGAAAGAAGAAGAAAGCTATAAATTTCATAAATACCCGGTTTATATCTAGAACGGGAGTCAGATGGTGTCTGTTGTGCTCTGAGGCTTTGCCATCTTGTTTTATTTTGTTTCGCAGCAGTTGCAATTGCCCTTTGATTCTGACGGTCCATTGTGCTGTTTTCCTGTGAATTCTACCGGGATTGATATAAAGGGTTTGATTGGACCAGATTTCTTATGTATGTTGAAGTGTTCCTTGGTCCTGCTGTTATTTATGTATTTGTTCGCTAGGTCTTCTAAGTACCTGACAAGAGGACTCCAAGTGCTGTCAGCTGTCCTTTAAGATACATTGACAAAAATGCCAGTTTCAATTAGATCAAACAACCCAATAGTGAAGTCAGCCTTGTACCTGTTCCCCATTTCAACCCTTCCCAGAACAGCTCTCTTCATGCACTCTGCCCTCTGCTTACCTCCTGAGGAGAGGACAATTTCTTTAAGACCTGCAGGGAAACAGCACTAGACGCCCACACTTTCACATTTCAGACTGCTCCAGCACAGGTACTGCTGCTGGCTACAGCTGTTGCGATGGCAAGGACAGCAGGAGAATACCGAGTGCATGTCTGTAATGTGTAATTTCCTTTGGCACCCTACACTTCCATGCTATCCTTTCCAAGGCCAGGGCATTTAACACAACACAGACACTTTGTACAATGCTGGCAAGAAGTCTGTGTATTCAACAGATGTTACTGAGCATCTGTTCTGATCCAGCTGCTAGCAGAAAAATTTGGAGACAGGAGAGAGTGGTCCTATATTAATAAGGGATTTCAGTATATATTTGATTCCTAGAAGTTCAGTCACTACCAGTGATAGGAAGTAGCACTTCCCACTGGTCCCCAGACACCCTGCTCCATTGCAGAAGCCAGCACAAAATAAGCTTCAGGAATACTCGTGAAAGCAGGGAATTTAGGAGTCGTATACAGTGCCACAGGCACTCCACGGAAGTCAAACCAGGCCAAGAAACTTGTCAGAAACAGGAGACAGGGCAGTCCTTTGCTGCTCTAAGTCTGGAGGAACTGCTTGATCAGGGTGCAAATTAGAATATCTTCAGGTGGGAAATCAAACCTGCTTTGAACAGTGTATAAAGACTTTCTTGACATTAGCTAGAGCATAAATAAGACCAGCATCTGTAAAGAGGAGAGCCTCTTTCCTGGGTCAAAGTCCTGTCTGCCACATCTCGTGTTTCTCCAGAGAAACATGTCTAATCCACTGACTCTGAACTCATCACGTGTAAGGGTTGCTATGGGGACATGCTGAGATTGTGCCATTTTAACATTTATCTTTCAGATTCCTCAATGAAGTGACTACATAGGCTTCTAGGCAATAAATATGCATATAAAAATGTGAATATACAAACCAACCCATCAAGCAGCTTCAAAGCTGCAATATACCCCCATCCTGGCAGACTTTGGTGTTAGCTGCTGTTTGCATAGTAGCTGTGGGAACATTCACTGTCCCCAGACTCCTCTCTGCCATGAAGGCAAAAAGGAAAAATGTTTGGGTGAATGGCTCATAAACACAGCTTGTTTTCACAGTGAGAGAAGACAGGGAAGGAGAAAGCTGTGAAATGTTTAAGAGAAGCTTCTGAACATCATCCGTAAAGCTCTACCTGTGCTTTACTTATGGTACCTTTTCAGCAAATTCATTAGTCTATAGGAAGAAGAAAAAAATTGACATAAAGAGCTGTAATCTAAACGTCCTGCAGAATAGGTGTCAGGAAGGGAAGACAAAACTGAGATCTTACCCAGAAATGCTTGTGGCTTCTCATTATTTAGACTTTTACCTTTGCAGTCTTTATTGGGAGAGGAATTTAAAAAAAGGGGGGGGGGGAGGGGAAGGAGTGAAGGGGGAGAAAGATAGCAAAGAGGCAAGAAAAAGAGAGATTAATTAACTTTAGTTGATGCAGCATATCACTCATGTCCTATGGCAGGAATAAGGCTGACTTGCTCTCCCCCAGCAGCCATGTAGCTGCTAAGTGCGACTCTGTCACGACTTCAGGTATAAAGAATGGAGGAGTCGTCTAGGGAAAATTCATAACACCACTGGAGTCAGTGAAATATCTCCAGGGGTACTGTAAGGATGAGGATGTCCTAGCCAAGTGGAAAATAGTCTGTATTGATCCTCAAGCCCATAAACTGAGGGTATGTTCTCACAGCAAGCTGCGCTGTAGCTCAGAGGCGGCAAAAGCTCAAAACTTCGTGGCAGCTTTCCGTGCCCTGCACCTGCATTACAGCACAAAGTCTTGGAATCTCCATGTTTTTTTTACCCTTGTACCATGAGTGGCACCATCTTGAGAACATCTCTGGAGGAAAATCTTATCCATATCCTCTTCTCACCACTACCCAGTGCCCTCTCACCCACAGCCACTCTGGAGATGCCCACTCTGAGTTAAACACTTGGGGCAGTTCTTCTGGCAGCGGAAGCTGGTGTAAACCAGCCTTTAGGTCTAGGGATCAAATCAGGGTGGCTTTAGGAAATGCTTCCTGACTTTCCTTATTCCCGAGGGATGGTTCTGGCAATGGAACTGAGAAAAATCTCCAAGCCAAGAGGAAGCAGGGTATATAATTGTGCTACTTCATGTAACCAACATTCTGATAATGTAATCTTGTAGATACTTTTTAATTTTTAATACATAGATACTTTTAAACAGGTATTTGAGTTGTTAAGGTGAGCCTATGTTAGGTGAATAAATATTTGGCAAGTTTTTGATGGCTGAATATGATTAGAATACAAATTTCTCTTGATAGATTGGAAAAGCTTTCTGGAAAATCATCAAGATGGTTCTCAGCAGGGGTGAGTGCAGTGTACTACACCCAGACAGGCACAGTCAACTAAGCAAATGAGTACGCACTGAGCTGGACAGCAAGTTCTAGAAAAGCGTCTAATAACTACAATGAATTACAATGTTTGCACAAGTTAAGGCTATTGGAAAGTGAAAACATCACCCTGAATTATAAAAAGAGGAGTAAAACCTGAAAGATGCTCTGTTGGTAAGATCTCAGCTGGAGTGGTACATCCAGTTTTGGACCAAACATTTGGAGAATGATCTGGAGCAGGACCTGGAGAGCAGGAGACAGAACACCATAATATCAGAAATCTGACAAACACCACCTGTGAATAGAGAATGAGATGATTTGTGTTTATCTGAAAAGAAGCCTTAAAATACAGACTAGACAATTGCAAAGGGGAAGAGAACAATTTATTACTGTCTGTTTAGATGTGACATAATGGCAACTCAATTGCAACAAAGATGATTCAAAGGCAAAATTAGGAACTATTCTATGTCACTAAGAAAATGGGGCACAGAAATAGGTATGATGGATCTCCATCACTGGAGCATTTGACTAGGAATTATACAGTCTTTTTGAGGTTGGGATAGGAAGGGAAGACATGTAAATAGATCTGATTTAAGCTTTTTAAGCCTAGATGATACTCATCGGTATACTTTATTGGACAATAATTCTCTCTAAAATGCTCTTCATTTTGTTTTTATGCAGAAATATGACAGAGAACAATAAAGAAATCAGAGATTCAAGAGGCTTTTCAACCCAGGTGTAGGTTGGTGCCCATAGGTACTGTATGAATACGAAAGAGGAACAATTATAGCTAGTTTAGTCTTGCCACTCGGGGGGAACAGTGCAATTAGGGCAAGGAGTGAAATACCAGCATGACCTGAACAGGCTCATTATCAATGAAATCTCAAAATGAGAACATCAGTTAATAAAATGCACCATGCAGCATGAAATTCTAGCATGAATTTAGGCTATCTAAAAAGGGCAGAAGTAGAAAGTTTGTAGTGTTCTTTGATTCACTTTATCTGAAGAACAAACATTATCTTTTGACATATGATGAGGCAAAGACTACCATTTGAAAAATTTTTTACTGTGTTGTGTGTGTAGTCTGTTAAGACAAAGCATTGGTTCAGGTAATAATAATTGGTTCAGGTAATAAGTTATTTCAACAGATTAGGTTACATTAAAGCAACTCTTATCAATTAGAATTAATCCTTCACATCTGACATTTGCAGCTAGGGTGTTCAAGGAGGTAATATGATACAGCAACGAGAAAACACAATGTCTGGAGCTAAAAATATCATAACCCATACCTGAAAGTTAGCTCTAAGATGAATAAATTACCCTTTTAATGGAGTGAAAAGCATATATTTGACCATCAAATAATATTGAGTATTTGGTACTGAAGAAAATACAGGTGTTACTAATAACACATACTTTTTCTTGCTACAAATTCTAGTACCATATAGTTAGAAAAGACAAAAGTCAGTAGTAAAAGGATTCCTACTAGCTCCAGTGCTTAACAACATCAAGGGCCAGATCAGTGAAACAGCACTAATTCTTGCTAGATACAGCAGCTGGGATCAAGACTTCAGCATGCCAAACTGAGTTGCTGGTTTAGAGATCGTGAATCGTGGAACGACAGTACAAGCAGTGTCGGTAATGCCTCACTGAGCTTTCCAGGGTTTACAAGTCAGCTTGATCTAGCAGGGAAAATACATCATGGCTTTATCCACAAAAGCAAAACTACCAGTCTACAGCTCACTGCCCTCCCAGCTACCTTAGCAATGGAAATGAGCTGCAACGGCACATAGAGTTTCCCAAAAGCGTGTTGTGCTGAGCACATGGGCACATGAGCGCAAAAACTTATTTGCTCAACATCAATTGCTCGGGACTAAAGCACTCATGCTTTTAGTGCTGATGAGAGAAGAGCTGAGCTGCTGTGATACCACCAGTGTATAGCAGCACTGTGCACAACTCCTGCACACAAGCAGCATGCCCTGGTTGAGGAATGGGAACACTGTGGACCAGATATTCCTGTTCTTCAGTGACTCACTCTGTGCAGCAGCTTTAGCAAGGGAGGTCCAGGCAGCTGCAGTGCTGCCAGCTCTCATGACACATCACACTATTGTAGTCACTGAGCTGGTGTAAATTGATTCTTGTTCTCTCTTTTTAACATAAAATGCAATTTGTCCCTCAGAGGAGATTTTTGGGTAAGAATAAGCAGTTCAAAAATTAACTTTGGTGACAGAAAGCAAAATTTTAATTTGCAGTTCAAAGCTACCTATTAGTGAATGG